>JZKD02S1675946.1:9797-82042 GCA_000966675.3 Picea glauca
CTTTGATTGATGATCAAGGAGAACATGTTCAGATTCCTTCTATAGATGATTTCTCCCCAGAATATCTTACAGAACTGCATGAAGACACAATCCTTGATAGGAGAATGAGAACTTTGAAACGAGGAAATGTGGAATATCTTTGAATTGGTCTTAAAGGCACAAATCCAATCAAAGTCAAGTGGATTGAGGTTGGAAAGGTGAGGGAACTATACCCTCATCTTCAGATAGACTGAAAATAGTCTTTTGGAGGTCCAAAATCTTTCCAATGGGGAGGTGTGATCCAGGGGATCAATTTTTTCTCAAAATTCAAAGTGCTTGGAATCGCTTCAAATCGAACAGGTGCATAAGCCTCGTCATCACAAACCCAACACAACTTGTTTGGGTTCAAACGGACGTCAAATGAGTGAGATATTGCGTTATGTTCAAATCATCAAACAGGCAAAAAAAATGTGCTGACTGTACAGTCCGTACAGTCTGTATGGATGCTGACGTGGTAGGGTCGTACGCTGACGTGGAAGAGCCATACACTGACGTGGTAGGGATGAGTTGGCAGACAGGTGGTAGTTGGACGGTCAAATAATTTATTGACACGTGGAATCTTGGTGGCGAATGGATTGGTGACATGTGGCCCAAGCAAGGGTCGCCACGTGTCACTCGGACATTGGTTAAAATTTGTGTAGTCAGCAGGACTTGACCTCGTGACCTCGGGGAAAGGGAAGAGATTTGGGAAGGGCTGCCCAACCAGTGCGCCCACCATTGGTTCTTAACATATATGTGTGTTTAAAATTATTTGAATTGTAATGTGTTGTGGTTTGGGCATGGACAGGGCTAGGGCTAAGCCCTATCCCCCATTCATATATGTATACTATATGACTACCCACACGCATAGTTCAAACGGAGCCCACAACACATATGATCGGTGGTCCATACATTGCGTGGGAGTTTAATTACCAACGGTTTTAAAACTGTGCTGACACTTGTCGCTCTACCATTTGACTTGGGACTTGGACCGTTTTGTGTGTGCGCATGGTCATATGGTAAGCCACATGCCCAATGGTTTGATGGTTAGGGGATAGGCACGTCCTAACCATCCTACATTTCGCACGGTTATGCGGTTATGCGCCCGGTGCTAGGCTTTATCACGGAATTGAGCATGGGTGCTAGGTTGGACACACAGAGGTGCAAATTGTCGATCCAGAGACAACAAGTTTGAAGGGGAACTTCCAGGAAGCCTATATTCTTCAATTTTTGGCCAAATCAGGTGCTGAAAAAGCCCAGCTAGGGGTTTTTGGACATTCTAAAGCCATTGGAGCCATCTATTTGGCATTTTGAGCATTGTAAAGCACATATTTTATCACTTTGAGAAAATAATACAAAAGATCCATTGGAAGCTGGACCAGGAGATGTAGCCCAAGAGAGGGGTGAACTCCTTTATCATTTGTTGTGTTATGTGTTTTTTGTTCATTGTTATTTGTTTCTTATTATCTGCATCTTGAATGTGTATTTCTATAAAAATTTGTGTTTGCAAATTGATCCATTTGCATAAGAACACTTCAATTAAAACTTGCAAATATTTTCAAGAATACAAGTCTTTATCATTTTTAGATCACATCATCACCCTCTTTTCCCCATCGGACATCAATCGATTTTCTTGGAAGACCCGAACACCTCATCGAATCAATTGATACCCAACCATCAACCCATTGGCCCATCGACAAAAAATGACACCTCATTGATTCGTTCGATGCCCGACCATCAACACATTCGCCATCGACGACTTCTATTGGTGATTGAAAATACTTCATTGGATTTGGCCAACATTTGACTGTCTTCCATCAGTGGTAAGAGATATTTTTTGGCCGAACCAACTCTTCGCCAATTCAGCCGACCCAACTATCGATTGTCGATGATATCTCTTGGTGAAATTCAACACTTAGAATTTTTTTGACATTTCTCTGATTCATGTGGATTGTCGATATCACGATGAAGATGATCTCAACCATTGATTCGTCGAACTTCACCCAAATTTAGTGGAAAAACTCAAACATCGATCTGATCAAAT
Organism: Picea glauca; assembly: GCA_000966675.3. Lineage (NCBI taxonomy): Eukaryota > Viridiplantae > Streptophyta > Pinopsida > Pinales > Pinaceae > Picea > Picea glauca. Next base: position 11,860 of record JZKD02S1675946.1, read on the forward strand.
CTAAAATCGCCCAAAATGAGTCATGGTCGTTGATTGATCAACCTTTCAAAATAGACAATACATTACAAATTTTTAAGTTTATCAAAGTGAATCTCAATTGTCAGTCTCAAGATCAAACACGATCTCATCCATCGATTTTCCAAACTACCTGTGACTCTATAGAAACCATTAAAACTCTAAATTTGACCATTCCAAGTCAAATTCATCTCTGTAACTTTGCATGTTGACTCCATTAAACATTTTAAATAGATCTGAATCATTTAAGCTCAAATATTTCCCATGAGTTTGAGTATTTCTCTTTGATTTTTCACCATTTCCCCCCAAACTCATCATAGCCAAAAACTACAACAACAAATTTGTCAAATTAACATTGGTTCGAGCCCATACAAGCTTGGTGTTTGAACCAAATGCTCTAACACCATAATTTAACATCACCGATCCTAACCGAGGGACATTACGATGCAGAATAACTCATAAATTAAACTTTCTTCTAATAACTAATCAATTTAATGTAGCTTTTAGCTACAAATTTAAACTAGATTTAACCACTAACTGTTACCGGCATTGATGCATCTACAAAGTACTAAAATATTCATGAATTTAGCTAATAAACTTCATTACAGTGGCATATAATTTTTTTTCTCATTTACAAAGATCGTGCATAGAAATTTAACTCATAAATACAAGACAAAAAATAGATAAACACATATCTTTTAATTATGTTATGCAATCAACTTCTTGGGATAGAAGATCCACCCAACCAAATACTTTTTGCACCAAATATCAACAAAAAATAACCCTTGAGTTAAGGCTAGTAATCTACAAAAGAGGGTGGTCTCTCACTATCGACTCATAGCTCATAAACTAACAATCCATTGGTATTCTCCTACAACTTTCCTGATTTTTCCACTAGATCTCTGCCTCTTGACCTGCCAAACACAAGGAATGCACGCCTTTACTAATATTAGTCCCTCTATTTATCAGGGTCTCTCTGGCACATGTAGCTAGGAATCTCTCAGTTGGGAAATCAAGGGAAATTGTTGCCAGGAAATGTACTAGCAAACAATAGAAAACACTTACAATTTTAGTGCAACTCACTCGAGAGTTCATTCTCCAGGAATGAAAACTTGGATCTTCAGTATTCAGCTCCAATTCTCTCCAAATATGCTCCAACATGCTTCATAATTAACCCTCCATGGATGCACCACCTCCTAGCTCTCTTTCTTTCTCTCTACTTTCTCCTCATGCACACAAATTGACTATCTAAAACTGTTGTCCCAACCCATACTATTTTTATCTCTTTGTCTTACTTTATTGACTCAAAAACTTTCCCAAGATGATTGTACTCAACCCCAATGTTCCCAATAAGTATGGGATGTAACTACTCACACCCACTCTCTTACATGTATTCAATGATTGGCTTTCGAAACACTCAATCATAAATTAGAAGGTTCATATACAATAGAAAAACTTAGGGAAATGGATTGAAATAATATACATGGGTAATTCCCCCCTTTGATCCCTCTTGGCCATTCCCTTAAACCCTCCTTTTGATTTTGTATTAATTCATCCCTCGTCTCTATCTATTTCCCCTCAGCAGTTGGCATCGCATTTTTTTAATAAAACATAGAAATAATTTTTTCATATTACATCGCTCAGTCGTAGCCACATATTATATATACATTAAGATTTAATTAAATTGGGGATTATAGTGGGGATGCTACACATTGTACATGTCCCATTATTTAGGATCTATAGGTAAAATCATGTGCATGGTGTCAGTATCAAATGACATATGTCGCTTCTTCAGATTCAACACCACATTCTTACCGAAGGCCCAATCAATGCTTAGTAGGTCATGGTAGGGATCAAAATCATCCATAATCTTTATCGCTTCAAAATTATCCTTCATATTCACCCCTTCTATGTTTACCTCAACTTGCTCCAATCGAGCTATATGATATATCATATATTGATTCACCAACCATAGTTGAATGGGAAACCAAACTAAGTTTGGTTTACCCATTATTTCCCATGACTTCTTTGGCAGGATGTTCATGTTAGATCCCAAATCTAAGATGAACCCATCCATTTCATAACTATCGATTTTAGTTGTCATCTTGAAATATTTTCCTATGTGTTTTTTGTTACTCACCTAGCACATATTTTTTTAGTGGGGGGAGGGGTGATATAGCTCTCTCCATCCCTTCTTCACCCATGCAAGTTGCTAACATCTGCATCAAATTTCACACAACATTAGGATTTATTAACAATCTCAAACAATAGTGCAAGAAGTTACTTGCTTGGTCCTTAGTCATTGTTTTTCAACCAAAGTCATACATTGCTTCTTTATGTGTTGTGCACTTTAGCTCCTCATGCACATGTTCCTCGATTTCCCTTTGTTTTGCATGTCACATATCCTCTTGTCTATGTTCTTCTTCCAATGACTTATGTGTTGCGCATTGTATTTATTCACGAATGCTACCTTCCTCCAACAACCTTTGTGTGGTGTGATGTAATTCTTCATGGGAAAGAGCTTCTTCCAACGACCTATGTGTTGTGTTTTATACTTCCTCATGGATTCAAACCTCCCCAACAAACCTATATGTCATGCATTGCATCTCTTCATGTGCTCTTTCTTCCTCTATGGCCCTTTGTGAGTCACACAGAAATTGTTGCTGCTAAGAAGCATCAAACTTAGGAGGAGGATGCACCACCTTTCTTATCTTCCCCTCTTTCATTTGACCTAGGCTTTCACCATGCTTGAATTCCATTCCCATATTTTCTCTACCTCAAGTTATCATCTGTACATCAACTTCATCATTCATTTTCTAATTCTTGTGTGGCTCCACATTAAACCATATTACAATGTGCCTCATTCTCTTCCCACTTCCGTAGTAAGTAGGGAATATCCTCTGTAACATGTTCGAGGTCATAGAAATACCCACAGTGAGTGTGTGTTTTAGTATAAAATCTTGACACATGGCCTATTTCTCCACATTTAAAAAAAGTGGAGGGTATACCTCCCCCTCCTCCATATCCTCATCTATGACTATGAACATATGCACCTATGGGACCTCCTTGATATCCACTTCTCTCAGCAGCACCACAATCACCACCCTTCTATTCTTCTTGAACTTAGAATACATCATGGGTATGGTCTTGCATCAGCTGGAGTGACTAGAAGTTGGTCATATCGTGTCTCATGGACTTATATAATTCACAAAAATGCAATGTGATGTGTCTTCTGATACTTTTCCAATGTCGGCAAGTGGGGTGGGATATGACCCCACTACCTACAAATTTCACACCACTCCTCCTTTGGTCCAATAGGAAATGGACTTAGCGCACCCATTTTCATATAGTTTCCTAATGTAGTACATTCATCCTTATGATTCCCCTCTGGCATAGACATTGTGCACCATACATGCTTGTGCACAAATTTTGTCTCTTCCATATCTTTTAGTTGCACCATCAGGTTTCCCAAATGAGACTATCCTCCAAGCGCATCACCATCTCCACCAATTCTACCTGATTATTCACCTTTTGTTGGTTAAGAGGGACTCAGATATGGGGAAGAAACCCTGCATTGAACCATTCTCTATGTTGCATGTCCTAGATCTGGAACATAAACCTATCCAGAAAAATATTGAACTGTTAGTCGTAATCCCACATGGTTCCTCTCGGTTTCTTCTTAATATTGTTAATCTTTGTAATACATTGATACTCTAACTTAGGATTTATAATTCCTTAAGAAGGTCTCTCTTAATCTCTATCAGGGACCTCATCTATCCCATGAGTGTAGTGGATTTGTACTTCATATACCACGTTAGGGATATGTCCCTAAATTTGGTTTCCACTTGTGCAATCTTCAATGCCTCATTTATGATCGTCTTCACATACCATATCACCTCACATGTGAACCAATGCTTCTCTTCATAATCTCTACCCGTTCCATGGAACACATGTAACCTCATCGTACTATCTTGATTCGCCATCCTTACTCTTGAACTATGTCCTTTGAACTCATTGTTTAGTGTCTGGGATATCAATACTGATACTCTTCTTGGAGAAGTAACATTGACTTCATATTCTTCTTCACTCATCGCTTCCGTTCTTTCTTCTCCTACTCTTGCTTCTACTCCAATCACCTTGCTATCTGTTATTCTTTCTTCTTGTCTACAAATACACAAGAGGGTTATTTCAATGGGGGGAAATTCCATCTTCTTTTAACATTTTTTGTGAGGGAACCCAGAGGGTTTCCTACCAACATCCACACAAGACCATCCACTACTGCTAACTCTTCTCCCAAACCACTAGGGGATTCTTCATCTTCCTCTCCTACTTTTGCACCTATGTTATGTGCCCCATATTCCTCTGAAGTTGTGGCACTCTGCAACAACCAAGGGGCTCTTACTTCATATTCTAGGCCCCTAACCACTACTACCAGTATCTCTACTAGATACCCTACTCTCAATTTCACACCTCTTCACAGGCTTATCCTCATATGCGCTCCTCTCTGGCATAGCACACTCTTTCGCACTTCCTCCTAGTGTAGTCTCCTTTCTCTTTGTTCTAGGCCTGATCCATCATCGCACACCCCTTTCTAACTTCCTTCCACTTATTTTTTCCACTCTCCTCCTTGACTAAACTATTCTTGTGTACCTTTTAGATCTCTCTCTCTCCTATGCTCTTTTGGGTCCATCCTATTCCTCACCTCATTTTAACAACTTAGGGATCCTCTTCAATGGATCCATCTCCTCTCTCTCTTTCCCACCCATATTTTCATCCCCCCAGTGCTAGGGGAGTATATTGATCCATTATGTGAGGCTCTATGCACATCACGCCCTTCTCCACGAACAACATCTTTATCTAGAAAGGGATTTCTTCTAACAACCTTCTCCTAGGACCTTCCACAAACTTTCTTTCATCCTTGTTGAAAGAATCAGTTTAATCAACATCCAATTCAATTATTTATCCTTTCTTCACCTGAGAAAACTAGAAATTGATGGCTTGAGTCCACTTCTTATGCAGTGTCTTCATCATATCGATCATAACTTGATCCCAAACCAATGGTTCTTGTGGCCTCAAAGTAGTATTAATAACAATCTATCTCTTCAACCATTCAAACAATAGACATGGAAATTAAGCAAAGAAAAGTTCATGCATATCAGAGTAGATATACTTATCTTTCCATCACTTCACATTACCTTGAGTTTCCCTTCGAGCAAATTCATGTTCATTTTCAGTCAACCAATATTGAATTTCTTTCTAAGATGGATACCACCTCATTCTTATCCTTCATCACTCAATACAAAATATTCAGGTCTCGACAATGGAACCATTTGTTGTATCATTCACTATGGCACGCATATTTCGTAATGATGGGGGGTTGAAGACCTATGGTTTGTCCAGAGTTGACCAAAAAAAATCCCAAGGCATCGACATACCAATCCTCAGCCAAAGACTAAAGAATGTCTCACCAGAGATGTCATGAGGATAAAAGAGACCATATGGTCTTGTGTTGATGATGATGAAGGACTAATTGCACAAAAATACATTCAGGTTGGCATTCAAACAATCCATTAAAAACTACTTAACAACTAACAATATGGAAAAAAAAAACACACATTCAATTGACACATGATTAATACATCATAAGACCAGATTCATTGCAGATGTATTATCTTCATTCAACCATCACAAACATCCATTAAGCAACTCGTAAATTGACAACAATAGAGCCTTCCTCTCTTATACATTTTCCCAATTTTACATTACACAACTCCATGCGCCTTCCCTCAGAATCTATAAATGTGATAAACTTGGAATTACAACCAAAGACATTACAAAACATAGGCTCAGAATGAGCTCAAGGACAACAATACCCACAAACAACCGACTAAATCTTTTACTGTTGTCATTGCTTCCTTTTATTTGCTTCTTGACTCTCACGCTTTGTCATTTTCGGTTCTTCCCCACTCATGCATTAAAAAAAATTGATTTGTTGCACACGCCTCCTTTCACCCCTCAAACAAATAATTTCGCACACACAAAACTGGAATAGGTGTGTACAACTTTGTTTGTGCACACGTGCGATATTTACCCAAAAATTTGGGTGGCAACAACTAAAGAGTAGAAACATAATTTGGAAGAGTTTCTATAGGCATATAGACGAGTGTTCCAGGAGCCTAAAATTCTACCACCTAAGAGGGAAATGGAGCACAAAATACAATTATTTCCATGCTCCCCATTGTCTAATATTGGGTTGTATAGACAATATGTTCTAGAAGAAATTGAAGTGAAGAAGCAGTTGCGACAATTGTTAGAGTAGGGTGTGATTCAACCAAGCACCTCACCTTGTGGTTCACCTATCATAAGTGTACCAAATAAGGATGGGACTTGGCTAATGTGTATCACCTGTATAACATTGAACAAGATTACACTAAAAAATCGATATCATCTGCCTTGGATCCATGACATGTTAGATCAATTGCAACACACAAAATATTTCACCAAGTTGGATATCAAATAGTGATACCACCAGGTATGTGTCAAGGATGAAGACACCTAGAAAATTGACTTCAAGACAAGGAAAGGTTTGTATGAATGGTTGTTCATTCCATTTGGTTTATGTAATGCACTAGTCACATTTACAAGACTGATGAATGATGTATTACACCCATATCTAGATTCATTTGTTATGTTCTATTTGGATGATATATTGGTTTATAGTGCTACTTGGGAGGAGCACATATAACATCTCATGAAGGTATTAGAGACTTTGAAGAAGCACCATATGCTAGATAAACTCAATAAATGTAAGTTTCCTCAGGAGTATTTGGTGTATTTGTGGTATGTGATCAGTCGATGGGAGCTCAAGATAGATCCCGCAAAGATGGAGGCCATCATGAAATGGCCATTTCCTACAAATGTTACTAAATTTAGGAGTTTTTTAGGGAAGCATAGTACTTTTGGAAGTTCATTGCTTCATTATTAGTATTAGATGCACCACTCCACACCATAATAATGAGTGGTAAGAGTTTCTAGTAGGGGAAGAATCAATAGAAGGATTTTGATGAGATGAAAAGAAATACCAGTCAAGCACGAGTTCTTGCATTACCAAGCTTAAAAAATCCTTTCAAAGTGGAGACAGATGTAAGCGGATATGTCATGGGAGAATATTTGATGCAAGTAGGAAGGCATGCATGCTATCGTTATGAAATATTTCATGGGGTAGTTCTCAACTACCCTACCTATGACTAGGAAATATATGCTCTAGTTCAATCTATCAAGAAGTGCAAGCATTATCTGATGGGAAAGGAGACCATCATCTAAATAGATCACTAGCCACTACAATATTTGTAGGCTTAAAGTAAGCTACAACAAACCATACATTACAAGTGGATGGGGTTTTTACATCAATTTCATCTAGTTGTAAAGTATAAAAATGGTATCACAAATAGGTTGGTGGACATGATTTCAAGGCCACCCACATCCAAGATGACAACTTTGGGAACTTTGATGCACATGGAGCCTTTTACCCATGATGTATAGAGAGAGGCATACATAGAATATGAGGACTTCAAGGAGGTTTTTCTACAACTACATGGCCAAATTCATATAGAATAAGGTGATGACGAGGATGACTATCATTTTAAAAATGGGTTACTCTACAAGATCGACAAGCTTTATGTCCCTAAAAGTTAATGACTGCAATTTATCAAAGAGGTTCACACCTCCAAGGTTGCAAGACATTTTGATGTTGGGAAGACAATTGCCAACTTACAGAGGTATGTTTACTAGCCTAGAATGCAAGAAGATGTAGCATGCTATATTATAGGATCTATACTTTATGTACCAACAATCCTAGTAATAGGAAGCAAGGTCTATATCATCCCTTACCTGTACCCACTCAACCTTGGGAAAGTATGTCCATGGATTTTGTGGGAGTTTTACCAACAACCAAGAAGGGACATGACTATCTATCTGTGGTATTTAATAGGTTCAACAAGATGTGCATTCTCATTCCTTGTAAAAATACCATCAAAGGACAAGAAGTGGAAAACATGTTCTTTGAACATGTATGGGTGCACTTTGGGATACTAAGGAGCGTCATCTCAAATAGGGATATCATATTTCTCAGTACATTTTGGACTACATTGTGGGAGAATATGGATTGTAAGTTGAAGAAATCTATAGAATTCCATCCACAGACAGATGGGAAGACAAAAGTAGTCAAGAGGACTTTGGTGCATCTTTTGAGGGGTTACAATCAAAAGCATTTGAAGACCTGGGATGAAAATCTGATCTACACACAACACTCTTATAATAGAGTAGTCCACACTTCTACTAATAAGTCACCTTTTGAAACTTTATTTGGATATTTTCCACCTTCACCCTTTCATTTTGTATATGGAAAACAAGGAGGAGTGAGGGAGGACCTCACAAGAGATGCATTGAGAGAAGAAAAATTCGTTGAGAATATTAGGTAAATACATTTGCAAGTATATGATACTGTGAAGAAGTCATGGGAAAAATAAAAGGATAGACATGATCAACAAGGAACTGAGAATTCATTCAAACTGGGAGATGGAGTTTGGTTATAGTTGAACAAGGAAAGATTATAGGGTCCTAGTAAGAATATCAAGTTTGTACGGTATGAACCTTTGGAGATATTGGAGAAGGTGGGAGATAACGCATGTAGACTCAATATTCCCCCATACATGAACATTTACTCAGTAGTGAATGTGGAGAATCTCAAAATATACAATCTTTCCATGTTGGATCAAAAGGAGGATAAAGTCCTACCTTCCATAGAGGACTTACCACTATATGCTCATGCAGAGTTGGAAGAGGACACAAGTTTTCGTAAGTAGTCTATAACTACAATACAAAGACAACATGAGCTTTGGTAGATTGGATTGAAAGGACAACTTCCAGTAAAATCAAAGTGGTACTCTAGGGAGAAGGTAGAGGAAAAATGTCCTCACCTCATTTAGTAAGGGACCAAAAGCCTCCCTAAATGTGGAGGTATCAGTTCAATTGGGTCATTATATTATTTGTCATTTATCTCGATACTTTGTGAGTGGAAAAAATGGAGGAATCATCTTGTAAAGCCATTTCAATGGTAGGTCTCAGTTTTGAAAATTGGGGTATGGAACCTTCCAAGGCCATTTTGAGGCATTAAATGCCATTTTTGGGGGTTCCAATGTCTATAACTTATGCCCATGCCCCTTATGGTGTTATACACTATGATTCCTTTCTAATAGTGCATCAAACACCTCAATCACAACTCCTATGAAAAATTTAGTTCTCTTACAAGTTGACCTACCTTGTTGACCACCATGGTATGAGGGGATTCCATGTCAACCCCCATTACTCACACATATGGGACTAGCCACTTGTGGAATTTCAAGAATATTCTAGAAGGTCCAAACCTAATCATTAATTGAGGTTTTAGGATGTCAAAACCATTATCCTATATGACTATCGAGCTATGTTAAATATTTGGTCACTAGCAGGAGAAAGGGTTCCATTATTTAGCATTGCATTTGTTCCATAGTTGAGAAGAGAACCTAGGAGTGGTATTTTGATAGAATAATAGAGGAGGAAAAATTATATATCATCCATTTAGGCCATGGTGTCAATAGTAACTCCATAGAGAGTGCTTATTTCTTTGTACTTGCATTTGAAGAAAATGGAGAAAAGTGGCCTCACCTTCTAGCTTGGTTTTCCCGCATATTGGGTTTCCTAGGTTATATATTGTGTTTATTTGTGGACGTTGTGTGAGTATTTACTTATGTTATTTATTTTTTCATTTAATCTATTTCATAAATTTAAGAAGAAAACTAGTAATTAAAGAATATGAGATCTAAAATAAATTAACCTTCATAGTAAATATTTTAGTACTATATTAGATTTATTGTGACGAACTATCCAGTCAAACATCCATGGTAGTTTACAAATCATATAATGTGGAGGAAATATCTCATGGGTAGAAAATTTGAGCTGAGGACAAACCATAGTGATCCAAAATATTTATTTGGACAACCAACATTGAATGCTAGACAAGTTAGATAGTTGGAATTTCTCAACGAATATGACTTTGACATCAAGAACATTAAGGGAAAAATGAATAAATTGGTTGATGCACTTAACATAAGGGTGGATGAAATACATGATACATATAGTATTATGTATATTTCATATTTGAAAATCATAATTTTAGAAGTTGTGATAGTAGAACATAATTATGTACAAGTTAAAAAAGTTTACGGTAGAGTAACGTGCAGTGGAAATTTAAAGATTACAAGATAGAAGGGGATGTAATCCTCTTATATAGGAACACATTTTATGTTCCTAATTCTCAGGAGTTGAGAAATTTAATTTTAAAAGAGATGCACAATGTACCATACACTGGAAATCCAAGGTATCAGAAAATAATTGTGGTTGTAAGAGGCCAATATTGTTGGCCTGGGATGAAAACAAATTTAGTTCATTTTGTTGCTAGATGCATGGAATGATAGAAGGTAAAGGTTGAGAATAGTCATCCAAGGGGATTACTACATCCATTTCCCTTTCCTGAGTGGAAATGGGAATTTCTTACCATCGATTTCATTTCTAATTTTCCCCAAAAAACAAGGCAACATCATTACATCATGGTTGTGGTGAAAAATGTTATTAAGGTTGCACATTTTATTCCATTTAAGATGACGCACAAGGTAGAAAACATTGCATAAATTAATATTGAAGAAATTGCTAAGCTACTTGGTGTTCCAAGGAAAATAATATCTGACAGAGATACCAATTTTAGTTCCAATTTTTGGAAAGGGTTGTTTAAAGGATTTGGAACAAATCGGAATTTCAACATAACATATCATATAGAATCAGAGGGGAAAACAAAGAGGGTCAAACAAATAATTGAAGATATTTTAAGAATGTGTGTAATAGATCAACCTTCCAAGTGGGAAGATTATCTTGATTTAGTTGATTTTTCTTACAACAATGGGTATCAAACATCATCGAAGATGATCCCATTTGAAGCCTTGTATGGAATAAAATGCAACACACCAATAAGTTGGGATAATCCATTATACATAGCCATTATTGGGCCAAAATTGCTAAGAGAAATGGAAGAGCAGATGGTAAAGATAAATCATAATTTAAGGGTTGCACATGACCGAAAGAAAAATTATGCCGAAAAAGGTAGGGAACAAAGATAATTTTTTAGGGACCCAACCTCCCTAACCACTCATGTAGGTAGAATAATATGATTTCTATGTAATAAGGTCGACATTAGTAAATAAGGCGTATATAATAATGTGAACAAGTCTAATGTAAGAAGACTTAATAGAATTTTTTGATTCTAGAAATATATTCCTATAGAATGTTCTTTAGAAGATAGAATTAGTATAAATAGAAGTAGAAGGCATGAGAAATCTTTGTCTTGAGAATTATTTTTAATTGATCTATTCTCTGCTATAGGTTTCCCCCTCAAATTTTTTATTGTTCTCTATATTTCATTGTTTTTGTTGGTAATTCAACATAGTTATTATGTGTTACTTTCATAATACACCTGGTACCTTACAAGTGGTATCAAAGCACTTTCCTATGCAAAAAAATTGGGTCAATTTTTTTTAGGGTAGACACATGTACTATCGGCATCTTTAAAGCACATAGATCTATCATTTGATGGGTAAAAGTGTGTTTGGGGAGCAATACATGCAGGAAATACAGATGATTTCATAGGTTACTCGAAACCATTGTTTCAGCAAGTTGGAAACCTCTATAACCCCTGTTGGTACCCCTTCGAGTAGTACTACATCAAACAACACCTATACATAGTCATCAATCCCACGTACCTTCAGGTATATAGGGATTCCCCTATATCTCCTTAAACTGGCTATAGATCATCCTTTCAATTGCCTAAGTTCTATAGTGGCACCGAGAACAACATTAGGGAAAACTACTCTCTAGTACCTAGGTAATCGAGTAGTACAACTAATCATACGGTCGTGCTTCCTTAGTTGGTGCCCTGAGATATTGGGTCGCATACTATTATTCAACCTTTCACGTATATCAGAGAGATATAAAATATGGAAAACCATTTTCTATAGGAACCCTAAAAACACTAAACATTGCTATCAAAACATAACAGAACATAAATAGAGGGGATATTTTGCAGCATAACCCTACCTCCTATGTCCAGGTTGTAAAATTCCTACACAAATTTCCCTATTAACAATTTGGGAATTATGTCATTGCATTATTCTTCAGGCTGAAGTATAACTCTGGAAGAGTAAAAAAAATGAGTATAGTGGTTCCACTAACACTCTTATTTGGAACATATCCCATTGGATTCCTCTCTTTACCCTACTCTTAGTGGTACCTATCATTTATAATCCTTTTTTCTATGGACCCACCCACCCTTCCCAACACCCTTATTTGGGACCTACCCCAATGGATTCCTTTCTTTTCCCTAATCTTCCTGGTACCCCTCACCAGTAACCCTTTTTTTATATAGAACCACTTGCCCACTTTTCGCTTCTTCACAAATGGATCTCACCCACAACTAAGAAGTTGTTTCCTTGATCACCAACAACAAACATAACAAGATTGACATTCAGAACATCAATAACAACATTGGTTCCCTAAATTCCAAATTTGAGAACCTCAATCACTAATATGAATCCCTCAATGGTCGCTTTGACTCCCTCTAAGAAAAAACCAACAAATGGATGAGCCAGTTCCCAAACCATACCTCCTATGAACAACTTTCCTACCATGAATATATTGACTCCTATCATTCCCAGGATTTTCATTTCAACCACCTTCATCGTGAATTGCATATTCCCAGATTTGAGGTGAACAAATTTGATGGATCAAATGCCATGGTATGGGTCACTCAAATGGAACATTTTTCTCCTTACATGTAATTACTAATGATTTAGCCAAACTTCATTAAAATTTCCTTTATTTGGATCATGAACACTGGAAATGATGTTAATGGAAAAACATTCATGCAAAGGGTATGTTGCTTGGACACATTTTGTTGCATATATTTATGAACTCTTTGACACTCACACACACCATTTGGGTCGTTTGACCAAGATGAAATAGTTTGGCATAGTCAAATACTATATCACCACCTTTGATAAATTGGATTTTCGAATGGATGGCTTGTTTGACGCCTTCTTCTAGGAATGTTTTATCAATGGCCTGAAGGATGACATATGATCCCATCTCCTAATGGATTGCCCCCATACTTGGTTGCAATTTTCTCAGTGAACCAAGGAAGCACAATAGATAGTCTCTTCCCAAATAAAAAAACCCTCCATTATCCCTCACCTAGACCCACCAATCCTTCCCCTCCTCTCAAGATCCATAAACTAGCCTAGGAAATGGTTGAATGTCAACTTAAGGGGTTTTTCTATAATTGTGATGAAAAATATTTTTGGGGGCACAAGTGTAAGGAATATAATTTTTTTATGGCCATTTCTCAGGATTTTTCTAATGAATATGTTGATGTTACCCATGCTCAAGAAGAACCCCAAGCAAATGATCATAACCCTCCCTCTGGCCCACCAGAAGTTGAACTGTTTATCTCACTAAATTCCCCCACTGGTTTTTCTTCTCCCCAAACCCTCAAGTTAATTGGATACATTAATAATATGAAAGTCATTATCCTAGTTTGCAGTGGAAGCACCCATGATTTCCTCCATTGCCACAATTCTCAAGAGACCATGTGTTATGTACACGCAGTTAAAAATTTTCAAATCATGATTGCAAATGGTAGTTCCATGAAATGCGGGGGGCATTGTGAAAATATGCACCTACAATTTGATCAGTACCACTTGAAATCTCATATTTTTTCTATCGATATGGGAGGTTGTGACAATGTTCTTAGAGTTGAATTGTTACACACACTCAAACCCATCACTGTGAAATTTAAAGACTTAACCATGAAATTCTAACAAAAATGACAACAGTATAAGTTCCAAGGCATCACGAAAATCTCCCCTGAGATCATCATTTCCCACCAAATGGAAAAGCTACTCAAAAAAGGTCATTCTAGAATTATTTCCCAACTCCATTCCATTCAAGCAATTAAGACACCCTTTTTGCATCCCAACCTCCAATCTATACTCTCCTAACACCGATATATTTTTAACACTCCCCATGGACTTCCCCCTTCCCGCGGCGCTCATGATCATTCCATTCCCCTAGTACCAAGTAGTCTTCCTCCCAATGTTCACCCTTATAGTCATCCCTTTTGCCAGAAAAATGAAATTGAGAAAAAAATTAAGAATTTATAGAAGTAGGTGTCATCCATCCTAGTACCATCCCTTATTCTTCTCCTGTAGTCATGGTACTCAAGAAATAAGGCACCTAACACATGCGTCCTAATTTTCACACCCTCAAGAAAATCACAATCAAAGACAAATTTCACATTCCTGTCATTGATGACCTTTTGGATGAATTGAGTGGTGCTCAATACTTTACCAAACTTGATCTTCATTCTCTCTACCACCAAATACAAATGAAAGAGGAAGACATTCTCAATACTTCCTTCCAAACTCATGAGGGTCACTATGATTCCTTGTTTATGCCATTTGTCCTATGTAATGCACCTTCAACTTTTCAAAGTCTCATGAATTGTGTTTTTTATCCTTTCCTCCATAATTTTTTCTTATTTTTCTTTGATGATATCCTCATCTATAGTAAAAATTGGCAACCCTATCTCACCCATGTGGATCAAGTCCTACACTTATTGTTTAAGCACCAACATCTTCTCAAAAAGTCTAAATGTGCTTTTGGTGTCTCTAAAGTCAAGTACCTATCTCATATTGTCAGCAAGGATGGTGTACATCTGGATCCTAAGAAAATTGAAGCTATGAAGCATTGGCCTTGCCCTAAAACTCTTAAAAATTTTCATGGTTTCCTGGGTTTAATAGGCTATTATCACAAGTTTGTTAAAAATTATGGTAAAATTACAACTCCTCTCACTTATCTTCGTAAAAGGAATACTTTCAATTGGACTTCTGCAACTGATCAATTGTTCTAATCCTTGAAAGAGTATATGTACATGACTCATGTTTTGGCACTCCCCAACTTCACCAATAATTTTTTTCTTGGAATGCAATGCTTCGAGGAAAGGCACTGGGGTATCCCTCATGAAAGATGGCAGACCTTTTTCTTTCACTATTAAAAAAATTCCAGAGATACATTTCGGCCAATCTACCTATGAAAAGGAAATGTTGGCTATTTTTCATGCAACAGATCTCTCACTCCCTTATCTTTCGTGGAAACTCTTCCAAATTAAAATTGATCATCACAACCTCAATTATTTTTTGGAACAATGTATTTCATCCCCTGAGCAACAAAAATGGATGACCAACATGTTTGGTTATGATTATGAGATCATTTACAAGAAGGGAAAAGAAAATGTGGTTTTTGATGCTCTTTCAAGGAAATATGAAGAAGAAGGGTCCCTCTTTTACCTCTCTTTTATTCTATAAGATTGGCTATAAGTTGTTCTCTAGGAATGGTTGTAAGATCTAAAAATTTCTCGCTTGATCCAACAATTTCAAAAAGATACTCAAACCTCTATAGGATAGTCTTGGAACAATGGGGAACTTCACTATAAAGGTTTCATGTATTTAAGAAAATAACCTCACCATAAATCCATTGTTCTCTCCAAACTTCATGCTTCACCCACATGTGGGAATTTAGGCTTTCAGAGAACATATGAATGGGCTAAACATTATTTTTTTGGGAAGGCATGAAACTGGGCATCTGCACCTTTGTGGATGAATGTGATACATTTCATCACAACAAGTGCCAAACAATCAAAACTCCAAGCACACTCCAACCTCTCCCTATCCCAGCTACTATATGTACAATAATTTCTATGGACTTCATTTTTGGCTTACCCAAATCAAGAAATAAGTCAGCCATCATGGTTGTAGTAGATCACCTTTCCAAATATGCTCATTATGTTCCCTCCAACACTCGTTCACTGCATCCACATTGGCTCAAATTTATATGGATAATATATTCAAACTCCATGGGATTCCTCACTCTGTTTTCTATAATCATGTTCCAACTTTCACCAGCAATTTTTGACAAGAATTGTTCAAGATCCAAGGAACCCAACTGCATATCAGCATGGCCTATCATCCATGGAATGATGGACAAATTGAAGTTGTCAACAATTTCTTGGAAACATATTTTCATTGTTTTTCATATAGAAAACAAACTAAATGGCCTCAGTGGTTACCACTAGTTTAATTGTGGTACACCACATATTTCCATATTAGCACTCGCGTGATTCCCTTTGAAGTGGTCTATGGTCAAAATCCACCTTCTATTTTCTCCTACATGGTCGGTGTATCCAAGGTTCAAGATTTTGAGTGCACACTTATAGTCTAAGTTTGCATTCTTTGTACCCTCAAATAAAGTTTGGTCATGGCTCATAATCGCATGAAGCAACAAGTTGATCAAGCTCATTTAAAATGTCTATTTTCTTAAGGGGACAAGGTGCTTCTTTTTCTGCAACCATATAAGAAAACTTCCCTCAATTTTCAACATTGTCAAAAACTCGCTCCCAAACTTTTTGGTCCTTAGAAAATTCTCAAGTGTGTGGGACCCATGGCCTGACAGTTAGCTCTACCCAATCACTCTAATATCCATCTTATTTTTCATGTATCTTGCTTAAAGAAAGTAATTGAAACTAATTTCCAGACTCAAACTAGTCTTCCTGAATTGGATGAAGAAGTCTCCATTTGGTTGTAGCCCCAAGTAGTATTTGACCACCACAATAATTTTCTCCTTTAGTGCACCATCAAGGAATTTTTAGTTCAGTGGAAGGATATAGTACCATAATATGCCACATGGGAGTCGACTACCATTTTGCAACAATTCAGCATCTCAAGCCTTGAGGACAAGGTTGTTTTTCAATGGGGAGGTCATGTTAGGGACCTAACCTCTATAACCCCTCACATAGATAGAATAATATGTTTTGTATGTAATAAATCCAACATTAGTAAATAAGGCCTATATAATAATGTTAGCAATTCTAATGTAAGAAGACTTAATAGAAGTTTTCACTTCTAGAAAGATCTTCCTCTAGAATTTTCTTTAGAAGATAGAATTAGTATGAATAGAAGTAGAAGTAATGAGAAATATGTCTTGATAATTAGTTTCAATTGAGTTTTTCTTTGTTGGAGGCTTCCCCCTCGAAGAGGCAAGTGAAATTGGATTTATATCAATAAAGGTATCATTTATTGTGGTATTGTTATATATGTTGTGTTGTTTATGCTAGTAATTCATCATGTTTATTCTATTTTTCTTAAATAATACATTTGGTACCTTAGAGAATTGAGAGTGGGCAAGCATGTGGTTCTAAAAGTTAAGGAAAAAAGGAGCTCGATAAAATTGGGAATTTTCCCAAAGTTGGCATTGAGATATTGTGGGCCATTTGAATTTTTAGAAAGGATTGTTGAAGAGGTAAAATGTCAACTAAATAATTTTTTCTAGATTTATGATCTAGGGTCTCTTTTCCTCCTTTGAAGATTTCAAAAATCCCCAAAACGTGTCTAGGAATAGTGGTTTTTTTCCTTATTTCCACATCTCACCACCAAACCCTTTGGAATTTGGCCAAAATCCCATCAATGTATCTTCATGTCTACTTTTTGAATGCTCTATAAAAATTACATATTTATCTGGGTCCTAGTCACTCAACACCACTCTGATATTTAAAACCAATAATTGATATTTTTCAGAGAATTAAAGAATAATTGGCCCATGGACCTCACTAACACTTTTGTATCCTTCATCGCTATAGACATACCATTTAAATTATGTTTGATTATGATTTTTTTTCTCTCGTTATGGCCAAAAGAATATTTTGGCACCAAACATATATTATCCTCTTTTTTCTTTGTCCTTTTATTTCCTCCTCTCTTCTCCTTTTCTTTATTCTCTTCTTTTTTTCCCTTCCTCGATGATCACTAAAAGTCTTCTATCAATGATCGATGAAATCCCTTATACCAGCGATCAACAAAAAACTTCTATCGATGATCGGTAAAAATACTTTGTATCAGTGACTAGTAAAAACCTTCTATCAATGATAGGTGAAATCGTTTGTATCAATGATACAAAAAAACCTCATATCGATGATATACAAAAAATGTATTTCGACGGTTGGCGAAAAAGTATCTTTCGACGGTCATGGAAAAAGTATCTTTCAATTGTCAGGGAAAAACTCCACTTTTTTTATGACCTCTTAAAAACTCCATTGGCATCGACTATTTCAAAAAAAATCCATTAAAAATCAGTGATTTATGAAAAAATCCATTCGAGATTTTGTAAAAACTCCACTTTTTCAATGACCTCTAAACAAAATCCATTGGTGATCTTGGCAAAACTCCACTTTTTCAAAAATATTCAAAAAAATCCATCAACAATCTTAGAAAAACTCCACTTTTTTGGTAACCTCTGAAAATATCCATCGGTAATCGACGATTTTCAAAAAACTACATCAATGATCTAAGTTTTGTTCCCACTTCACTAAATTTCTCCGAACTCTGAAATTTTTCAGCAAACCAAGAAATTGTCTTCGGTAAGATTTGAATTTTTAAATTGGCCCAGGGTTAATATCAATCGGTGATCTGTTGATCTTAGTATCCAAGTGATCTGGGTCGTTGATTCTCCAAACTTAATAGTTTCTATGAAAACATGAAATTTGACCTCCTGAACCATTTTTTTTTAACTCTGCAACTTGCAAATTAATGCCATTGATCATCTCTTCAACCATTCTGAGTGCAGATTCAACTTGAAATTTCTTAGAAATTTTAGGATTTCACTCCGATTTTACAATTTTTCCCAAAATCAACACTAATCAAAATATATAACCATGAATTTACAAAATTCATGCAAGTATTCGGCCCATATGGGTCTGGTGTTGAACCAAAATCTCTGGTACCAACCTGTAACATACCCAACCTCAAAGTTGAGTCTTGTTACTACCATTTTCTGCTCTGATACCAATCTGTGATGTACCCAACTCCTTTTTTTGGACACGTTACTACTAAATCGACTAACATATAAATTCAAATGTAGAAATACACATGACATGACATACAAGCTCATGCAACTATCATGAATAATTAAAATTTTGAATGAAAATGATTACATGTGCACAACAATGTTCATACATATAAAATAGAGAGTAAATGCAACATTTATCCATAAAATAAAAAAATAAATAATACAATGATAAAAAAACTTATCTTTTAAAATGTTTTACACAACTAGTTGTAGACAAAGGATGATCCAGATGGATATTGGTGGCCAACCTCCTATTCCACTTGAATCCTCACCATTGTTTCTTTTAGTTTTTCAGTTTCCTTAATTGTAGTACAATTTACTATTTTTGGCAGTTTTTCGGGTCCTGAACTTTCGAAGCCATTTTGAGGCCCTAAGCGACGTTTTTTGGGCATGATATGATTGGAAAATATTAGTGCATTATGGGCCATTTTATTCATTGTTGGTATTTGTAGTCCTCAGATAGATCTTTCTAAATATGTATGATATGCGTCAAACAGAGATAGTATGCCAAAGTAACGACCTGGGTAAATTGATGTACCAATTTACCTTGATGGGGCCCGTATTTTGGAGTTTCATCTCCTAGGGTTAGGTTTGTGGATGTTTAGGGTTTCCATTGTTTCTCAATAACATATATGCCTTCAAGCCTCATTGGAACATAGAGTTCAGAGGCCTATAACCGCCACATCTCTTCTCAGAGATAAGCTACCAACGCCCTAGCTAGTTTATTTCTATTATGTTTGTAAACAAATTTAAGTTCTTTGATATTAATGAAATGAAGTGTTATTTCCACTACAACTTTGTATTCATGGTTATTTGTGTATTTTGTTTCATTCCTGCATAAATTTAGATCAGTGGTATCAGAGAGATCTGCTCTTTCTAGATACTTCTTTGCATGTCCCCAACGAGGTCAGGGTATAAGGAGTTAGGGATCGATCTGGTTGAACCTTTACAAGATCAGCCTTGCAAACCCCGACGATTGCCCATGGGAGTAGGATATCCTATCAAAATATTGCTCAAGGAGTCCCTTGAAAAACAAAGGAATGCGATGATGGATAACTTCGCCCAGATCCTTCAAATATTTCCCACTGGCAGCACATCTGCATCCAACAACCACTCTGGAGGCGCAACCCCTTTTAAGGTACAAGTAAACTTTGAAATTCCCATATTTGATGGACAAATAGATGAATACCCCATAGATAGATTGTTGAATCTATTAGAAGGATATTTCTTGGATCATGACTTTTCCGACTAGGAGAAGATTCCTTTTTCACTACTCAAAGCTGCCCCCCATGTCAAGGACTGGTGGGAAAACTACTGTGAGAAAAAGGACGAGGAGGAACCCTCTCTTTTCTCAGTTGTACCCACTTGGAATTATTTCCAAGATGCCATCAAGGAAAAATATTATCCTGTGGGGAGCTATGATGAAAAGTACATACAATGGACTATGTTGCGGCAACAAAGGGATAAAGATGTGCATGAGCTGACAAATATGTTCCATACCCTGCGCACAAAGTTGGGTATCAAAGATTCGAAGAAACATTTGGTGCTGAAGTACCACAGTTGTCTACATAGATACATTTAGGAGGAAATGGAGTTCCTTGACATGTCCTCACTTGGTACGACATATCGGTATGCTGCCAAAATTGAGCAGAAATTCAAACAGAAGAAGCGAGACTTTGGATATGAGAATCAAAATCAAGCGAAAGGTTCCCCCAAACCACATAACAAAGGACAAATATAATGCATGGTGAATCAAGACAACTTGCCAAATCCTCAAGAAAAGAACAACACCGCGAAGCTGAAGAAGGACACAGGAAAGTGGTGTGAGTTCCATATGAGCTCCACTCACAACACAAGTGAGTGTCAGGCCAAACAGTGACTGGTGGTCAAGATGAGGGATTTTGAATCAGATGCATGCTCCGACACTGAATCAAAACCCAATAAGGGGAATGACAGAGGGAATCAGATAACCAATGCAAATCCCAATGCCACCATTGCCACCACGAAGGTCCAAAAGGAAGAACCGAAAGATCCATAGGAGGAGGAGCGTATCTTCCACTCCCAGATTTGGGTAAAGGGTTCCCCGCTACAGTTCATTGTCGACAGTCAGAGCCAAAAGAACCTCATTTCAGCAGAGGGCATGAAGAGGTTGGGCTTGTTGACCATAACACACCCACAACCATACACCATAGGGTGGCTTCACCAAGGACGGGATCTCCACGTCAACCAACAGTGTCACCTTCCCTACAACATCAAGCCCTTCATCGATGAGGTATTATGTGACCTCGTGTTGTTATTGTTACCTTGGGAAATAAGTTGTACAAGATACCAGAGGTACCACCGCCTGCTGCTATCTCTTTGGTTACTGCAAAACAATGCAATAAGATCATTTCCAAAACCGGGAAATTTGTTTTCTTGATGATCCACCCTCAGGGAAAGAAGAAGACTGTGGCCACAACCTTCAGACAGGGCTCCTTTGCAGGACAAAAAAAAATGGACTAGGTCATGGAGGAGTATAGAGACATGTTCACCTAACCCACAGGGGTGCCTCTTCACTGTCAAGTCAAGCACCCGATCGATCTGAACCCAGGTGTGTCATTTCCCAATGGACCGATATACCAGCGCTCTTTTCTGGAGAACGATGAAATCAAGAGGCAGATTCAGGAGCTGCTGCAGAAATTTCACATCCGTCCAAGTTCATCGCCCCTTGGGAGCCCGATCGTGTTGGTGCAGAAGAAGGATGGGACTTGGAGAATCTGTATTGACTATCGGGCACTGAATAAGATCACTATCTGGAATAGGTACCCGATCCCATAGATTGATGACCTTCTGGACCAACTAAAAGGGGAGGAATATTTTGGCAAGATTGACTTGAAGTTTGGGTATCACCAGGTACCAATCGAACCGTCTGATTTATGGAAGACTTCCTTCAAAGCCAAGGAGGGCCTTTTTGAATGGTTGGTCATGCATTTCGGAATGATGAATTCTCCCACAACCTTCTGGAGGATGATGGATGACATCTTGTGGCCATTCACCAACTCATTTGTAGTAGTGTACTTGGATGACATCCTGATCTTCAACTAGACTTGGGAATATAACCTCCACCACATCCAACAGGTCCTCCAAACACTGCGGAAACACAAGTTGTGTGCCAATTTGGAGAAGTGCACTTTTGGCATGACCCTGGTTTAGTATATGGGATACATTATTAATGAGCGTTGGGTGCATGTGGATCCAAACAAGATCCATGTCATCTAGGCATGGTTATCCATGACCACTCTAACAGAGCTGCACAACTTTCTAGGTCTTGCTAATTTCTACTGCAAGTTTATGTTGGGATTCTCTCATATCACTTGGCCTTTGAGTCAAGTCACCAAGGGAGGAGTGAAAGAAAAAATATTTTGGTCAGAATATCAACATAAGGCATTCATAGAATTGAAACATCCCCTATGTTGTTCCCCATTGCTCACATTACCAGACTTGCAACAACCATTTGAGATCAAGATGGATGCCTCTGACTATGCTATTGGGGCAGTTCTTACTCAACAGGGACATCCAATGGCATATCATAGTGCGACATTGTCCGACACAGTATGAAAGTATCCCACTTATGAAAAAGAAATGTATTCCATTATGCAGGCTTGTCGGAAATGGAAGCATTACATTTTGGGGAAGGAAACGATCATCCACACAGACCACTGACCCCTGTAGTTCATACATACACAAGGGAAGTTGCAGAACAATTCCCTTAAAAATTGGTCCACATATCTGCAACAGTTTGATTTGAACATCAAGTACAAGAAGGGAAACACCAATAATGTTACAGACTGCCTCAGCCAGCCACCGATTGTGGCGATAACCACCGTGCTCAATTCTTGTGGGAACGAGACTTCTAATTGGCCACTTCTCTACAAGAGTGATC
The DNA here is from genome assembly GCA_000966675.3 of Picea glauca. Lineage (NCBI taxonomy): Eukaryota > Viridiplantae > Streptophyta > Pinopsida > Pinales > Pinaceae > Picea > Picea glauca. The sequence goes on from JZKD02S1675946.1 coordinate 34,895, forward strand.
CAGATTTCAGCCACACATACAAGACGCTCTTGGAGGGTAACCGAGTTCCAAATTTTCACCTCCAGGATGCACTACTATGTCACTTAAGACACCTTTGTGTTCCTTCGAGCGAGCATGCCAAGATGATTTGGGAAGTGCACTATAGTCAATTCATTGGACATTTCGGGGTCGAGAAAAAAGTGGTAGAACTACAGAAGTATTTCTATTGGCCAAACCTTCGACAGGATGTCGGGAAGTACATTAGATCCTGCACTGCCTGCACCATTGCCAAACCAACCATCAAGAAGCAAGGCCTCTATACTCTGTTGCCTACCCCCATTCGACTTTGGGAATCCATCTCCATGGATTACATGTCGGGCCTTCCTTCTACTAAGATCGGGACAACAGGTTCCTCAATACATTTTGGTCCAGCCTCTGGTCAATGTTGGAAACCAAGCTCACCAAGTCCACAACTTTCCATCCCCAAATTGATGGCCAGACAGAGGTCGTCAACAGGATGATCGTGCACATTTTTCACATGTACAAGTCAAAGAATTCATGCACATCGGATGAGAGCCTCCCCTATGTACAACATAGCTATAACCAGGCCCTCCATAGCTCAACCGACCACCGCCCCTTTCAGGTGGACTTGGGATTCCAACCACTATGTCCCATTGACATAGACATACCATTTGCAGCTACTCAGGCTAATTCGACTCACTTCCAGTTTGAAGCTACCAAGGAGAACAACTTTATTGAGCACATTCAAAACATTTTCCAACAGTTTCATGACATATTGGACAGAGCCAATGCTAAGTACAAGCAGTGGCATGATCAACATCGGGTGCAACACAACTTCCAGGTGGGCGACAAAGTGTGGATACATTTGTAGAAGGAGAATCTCGATGGACCCCAACACAAGCTTCGCCTGCTTCGATATGGGCCATACACCATCACCAAGGCTGTAAGGGACAATTCCTTCGAGCTCAGTATCCTACCATTCCTTGGTTTTCACCTAGTGTTCAATGTGGACCACCTTCGGCCTTACTTTCCACCTCTACTGGACACATCTTGATCTAGGTGGATATCGATGGCCACCCACCTCTTCCAACTGGCTCAAAATAGTTTTCAGGCAATTTTGGTAATTTATTATTTTTAGTAGGTTTTAACTTATGGGACCATTTTGAGGCCCTAAACGATGTTTTTTGGGAAAACAGGTTTTCAAAATATGGTAGTTCATTTGATATTGTCCCTAAAATGAACCTCCTCGATGATACCTTTCCAACAGGCTATCATACGCCTAAAACTGAGATCGTATGCAAACGTTACGACCCCGGGAAGTTGATGTACTAACTTACCCAAACGGGGCCCACATGACTTTTGGCGCTTCATTTACTAGGGTTAGGTTTTTGGATGTCTAGGGGTTTTGGCATTCCTTCTTATTATAAAAATTCCTTCAGAACCTCGTTGTAATCATGTTCTTGCAAGTGCGAGTAGCCATCACATCTCTTCTCAGAGATAAGCTGCCACCATTCTAGCGAGTCTTTCACTCTGTATTTTTATAGTCTCTGTACATTTATTTCATTAATAGAAATCATGTATTACTATATATCTGTTTTTATGGTTTCATATCTGATACTTTTATATTATATGATTGGATATCCATGATATCTCTATGCATTTCTTTATTATATCTCCACTCTCATTTCATGTCGAAAATAATCCGGATCACATTTGACATAGCAGAACAACTCACACCAACAGAGTTAAACCCAGACTGCATGTAACAATCCAAAACTGATCGGATTATGGACACACAATACAATAACACCTGACAACATAAGATCCATCTATATCGAATTGTCAAAGTAGGCCAACTCTTTCACCAGGGCAAGTGGCTCACTAGGGACCAAGTTCAGAGGAAGTTTCCTCATCTCATGGAGGTACTCAACGCAATGGGGACCATTTCTTCCTAAGGGGGGAGGAATGATATAGGTGGATATTGGTCGCCACTCACCTATTCCACTTGGACCCCCACCATTGTTTCTTTCAGTTTTCCAATTTCCTTAATTGTAGCACAATTTACTATTTTTGGCAGTTTTTCGGGTCCTAAACTTCCGGAGCCACTTTGAGGCCCTAAACGACGTTTTTTGAGGCATGGTCCAACCGAAGAATATTAGTCTATCTCAAACTAGGATATTTGATGTCATCAATTGTAGTCCTTGGATATATATTTCTAACGATGTATCATATGCGTCAAACGAAGATAGTATTCCAAAGTTACGACCCCGAGAAATTGTTGTACGAATTTACCCCGACGGGGCCCATATTCTGGTGTTTCATCTCTTAGGGTTATTTTTGTGGATCTTTAGCGTCTCCATTGTTTCTCAATAACATATAGTACTTCTAGCCTCATTGGAACATAGATTTCAGAGGCCTATAGCCGCCACATCTCTTCTCATAGATAAGCTACCAATGCTCTAGCTAGTTTATTTCTATTATCTTTGTAAGAAAATTTCAGTTCTTTGATATTAATGAAATGAAGTGTTATTTCCATTGCATATTTGTATCCATGGTTATTTGTGTATTATGTTTTGTTCTTGCATAAATTTGGATCAAAGGATGTTCCACCTAACCATAGACTGTTTCTCCAATTCTCTTAGCGGCAAGTCACCCCTGAGTTAGGACTATGAGTCCACAATGATGGAAAGGATCATATGGGTGTCTACAGTCCACTATAAAAAAATCAACTACCCACTAAAACATAGTGACTTTAATCCTACAACAATTCCAACCACCTATCTCTCTTCCCCATCATTTTGCATAATCCAAGGGATGGCATTTCCTTCTTTGCACCTGTTGGCGTAGGCCTATTTTGGGAGAGAAAATCCTATGTTTGGGTGCATGCCTATTTTGGGAAAGAGAAGCCTATTTTTGGACACAGGCCTATTTTGGGAAAGATAAGTCTATTTTTGGATCATACACCATATGTGGCAGAAAAACAACATGCAGAAGATGAGGGAAAAGCAGCATGCAAAAGATGAAAGAAAAGAAGCATGTGGAAGATGGAGGAAAAGCAACATGGCGCACATGTAGGAGAACCTATCCATGCTAGGGTTATGGTTTTTGAGGTGAATGTAATGGCTATAAGCCAATAGATTAGTATAAATAAAGGCCTAGGAGGTCTAGTAGGGTTGATCAGTTGGTTAAGGAGATATAGTTTGGTCTGAATAAGCTAGTCAACAGGTTTTTGAGGGTTACGTCACATGTTGTGGAGCATGGTGTGGTCAATTATTCCTCATAGAGGGTACTTACCCTCCTTTTTTATTGTAATACTGAAGAATGTAATGCGTTCAATACATATTTTGTAGAATGATGAATAAAAGAGAAAAAGAGACAAATCTTTGTGGACATAGCCCCAGGGGGGGTGAACCATGGTAAACTTGTTGTGTTAATGTGTATGAATGGTTGTTCTATTGTTATGTTGTTTATCAGTTAAAAAATGACTCTTTATCTTAGATTATGACAACATGCTTGCATAGTTTGGTTAATGAATGAATACTAGATTTAGATGAATGGATAATAATGTTGATGCATGAGGAAAAGGAACATAATACAATCCCAATCCCTTCCCTGACTGTAGACATATGAGTATTGCAATCCACCATAATATATCTCGGGTTAGACTGCATTGTGCACTCTGTGCGTATCATTTCCTTATGGTTTACCAGAAGGGCCGATAGTTTGAGGGTTTTTTTGGAAACCTTTGAGATCAGAACATGGGTCATCCCAAGCATCTAACAAATGGTTCCATTGTCGGGATGAACTGGAGAGGATATATTGGAAGGGTTCTATTGAAGAACAACACAGAGAATGAAAGCATAGAAGGGAATGATCATTAAATGAAATCCAACGAAGGAAGAGATTGAAAGATGGTTAAGGACAAAGGAACTCGAGTTTGTGTTGTAGGATAACAGAAACCCTAAATATACACCACACAAACATCTTGACAAATATTTTTTAGAAACTTTCATGAAGTATTTTTCTTCGAATTTCCACATCTATTGTAGGAGTGGCTATTGTTGTTGAAGGAAAAAAATAGATAATATATTTATAGTGTCATCCTGTGGAGATCACGCAGTTGCAACAAGTCAATAATAAATTTACGCGCGTAGTAGATTTTTGGTTAGACAATATTATTGCAGGGTTTATCACTAAATTTGCAGTTGATACTGTAAATTTGTACATTGTTGTCAAGCAGGACTTTCTAAAGGTACCCAAAGGTAGGTACATAATATCACTTTATACTTCCTTAAATATTTTATTATATGACAAAGGCATGATGACCATGGAATCAGACAACTAAACTTCACTGCACGCATGGGGGAAGGGGAGAAGCACTGAGAAGAGTCTAAGATATGGAAAGGGGGATAGATAAGGGGAAGAAGAAGGAGGCCATAGAACCAATCATGATGGATGAGGACCAGACAAAGAATATAATGGAAAAATCTAGAATGATGTGTACTGGTAGACCTTACCAATATAATATGAATAGAAAAAAGAGGGCCATAGCCGACAAGGAGGGCTTGGAGAGTGATGGAGAAGAGGCAGAGGATCTTAGGGCTATGCAGAATATTGAGGAAACCATACACACAACATATGAAAGGAAAAGAAGAGGTACAGGGTCAGGAAGAAAAGGCAAAACTCTAGTCTAGATCAAAGTTAGTGTGTAACCTACAACCCCATGTGTGACTAATACACCTGAAGGAATACCATCTTTTAGAAAACCAATTTTTAGTAGAAGAGGGGCAACAAGTCAGGAGTCCAGGAGAGGACAAAAAATTGGGGGTGCAATTTCATCAATTAGTAGTCAACTATCTACACTGCACAGAGGTGGTAGCTCAACAAGATTCAAAATGGCGGGAGTAGATCCCATTATCTTATTACCAGAATTTTTTGGTGAGGCATCAAAGGAACCTTAGAAAAATTTATTCAGCTGTGAAAAGATCTGGGAAGGAAAGCAGGTCATAGATGAGGATACAAAAGTGGCGTAGATAACTATAACATTGAGAGACTGCGCACTATACTAGTACATGAACCTTGATTTAAATAGTCCACAAGGAGCACGAAAGACTGTCACGGAAGTGAAAAAGTTGTTGGTAAATGAATTTCAGAATCCAAGCTTAGAAGACTAGTACATGAAAAAAATGATTGAGATCAGGTAGAAACTAGGAGAGTCTGTCTAGGAGTTTCATCAATGGTTCAAACATCTGAAATTTAAGTTTAATTACTCTATTACTGACATGCAACATACATAGTTACTTATGAACTCACTATTACCATGCTTGAATTATCTGGCCTTGAGAAAACAAAATTTCCAAACTCAAGCAGAGGATTTGTAGGAAGCCCTGTAGCTGGAAGAAAACTAGTATCAACAAACAGATTCAACAATAGAAGAGATGAAAAAGGATCTCAAGAATATGGCATTTCAGTTGAACTGGAACAAATGGAAAGAGAAGAGAGAAGTTGTTTGGTGTACATTATGCATGACAGAAGGACACCATAAGAATGAATGTCCAACCTTTTTGCAATACCTGGCAGCAGGGGTTCCAAACCCCTTGCCAACAGGAGGACCATGGTGTGAAATTTGTAAGACACACAAGCATGATCCATATCATTGTCCAATGATGTAGAAGTATAAGACAGTTCCAAAAAGTTCTTACTGTAGTTTTCTCAAATTAGTGGGTCATGATGACAAGGATTGTAGAACGTTGGAATTGATGAGAGAGAGAACTTCAGATACTTATAGGATGCAAGAAGAGATGATGATAGGACAAGATGCACCGCAATTCAATAATGTGCAACCACAATTCAATCTCGCACAACCACAATATAATACTACACAGTATAACCAGATACCCCAATACAATGCATCACGCGAATATAGAGGTGGATTCATAGGTGGAGGTCGGGGAAGACGAGGATTTGGATGAGGTAGAGGGCCAGTAGTCTACCATAATTTTAAACAACTAGGACAATATGAATGATACTATCCACTTCCACTTGCGACATGTATGTATTGTTGCACAAAAGACCATGACATAGAATACTGCCCAACATTATTGGGGAAAATACATGAAAAAAAGAACCAGAACAATCAGAATGTCTAGTGAATTTTTGCAGAATCTAGGGATGATGGGAAGAATATCAACATAGTTACTCAAGGAGGAGCCAAGACGGGAGTTTATGCAGCAAAACATGATCCATATCAACAAGAGTGGTTCAAGAAGAACACTGAGCCACACAAGCATTTTTATGTGCAAAAAGAAAAGGATACATTTAAGGAGGCCAGATAGGAGATTCTAAAAGAGAACATTGCATCTACATCAATTGCGCAGCAAGGTGAGGATCCACCATTGTATGAAATTCCACCCTCAATGGATCACACCGGCAAAGGAAAACCTTTAGAGAAAGTAAGTAACCTAAAGAATTTTTTTCATTCATGTGTAAATTTATTGAATGATCCATCATCCATTAAGGTCTTACAAAACTTGCTAGAAATATGCAACACAGAAGTAGAAGGGAAGTTAGAACATAATACAGTTAATCATCTCCATATGAGAAGAAGAACCAGTAGAGAATTTAGGTTAAATGCCAACATTGGGGATTTCAATATGGGATATGTCATAATTGATTTAGGATCTGAAATGAATGTCTTACCTAAGAAGACATGGTAGTGTATGGGGGAACCCACATTAGGATGTTCACATGTCTAATTGAAATTGGAAAATCATCATATATTATTACCAATTGGAAGACTTAAAGGTGTAACAGTAGACTTGGATGGAGTGCGCATTGTGGAATTTTTTGAAGTTATAGAAATAATAGATGGCACAACACCCTACCCAACATTAATAGGACTCGACTGGGAATTTGATAATCGAGTTGTGATCAAACTGAAGACATGAAAAATTACTTTTGAATCAGGAGAATATAGATTAATTTCCCCACTGGATCACTCAGAAGGAGAAATTTTTGTAGAGGTGACATGTTTGGACTTGGAAGAAATAAATCAGTTATATAGGTCTACTGTGTGAGAAGAAGATTATGTCAACCCGACTGTAGATGGGGTACTTAGCTGGAGAAGCATTAGATTGTGTGCCTCAGACTCTGAGATAGGTCTGGAAAAATTGAATAAAGACTACATGAATTCTCAACAAGGAGGTGCGCAAGAATAGAGTGAGCAGTAAGGTGGTTTGATACAGAGGTAAAGGAACCCCCCAATTTTCATGGTTTTAACAACTTAGAAGACTTCTTGACAAATTATGAGGAAGAAGTTTTGGAATATCATAGGTTGTTATCCATGGACATTTCACTCAAGGAAACACTTGCAATATGGTGGGGCGTGCACAAGGAAATTATTCAAGACCGGTATCAGTGTAAAAGGTTAATGCACATTAGATTTGGCATAGAACAGGGGAATAATAGATTGCAGAAATATGATGGGAGAGGAAGACCAGATTAGCACATAGAGAAATGCACAACACAATGGAGGTTGACACCACTAGAAGAATGGACTCATTATTTTATTCATACATTGGAAGGGATACCAGGGAAATGGTACATAGAACAGGAATTGTGCATAGGCACTATAGAATAAAATATTACAATAAAATTTTGTGGTAACTTTCTCATTTGAACATGAGAACCCCAATATCGATTCAGCTATGAAGCTAATAAAGGGAATGATATTTTTTTAGGAACCTGAGGTGGAAATTATAACTTAATATCAACAACAGAATAGACAAACAGTCAAAGACTTACTCTCATGTTATCATGTCACAGAGGAAGCACTAGAAGAAGATGATGCGTGTAACATTCAGATAACAAATATTGAAGGTGAGATAGAGGTGGAAGGTCCATCTCTGAAGTCAGAGTCATTTTTTGCACCAATTAAGGTCAATAAAGTCAACATTGCAACATAAGAAAATCATAAAATGGCCAACATTGGAGACTACTAGGATGAGAAGACACTAGAAACGATAACATAATTACTCCGTGACTACAGTGACTTGTTTCCAACAACCTTTATAGAGATGAAAGTAATAACAAGTGAGTTGGGTGAGATGAAGATACCCATAAAACCATATGCTATACCTGTTAGACAGAGACCTTACAAGTTGAATCTAGTGTATAAGCAGAAATTGAAAGAAGAACTTAAATGAATGCTAGAAGTTGGTATCATAGAGCCAGTGGAAGAATCTGAATGGATTAGTCCCATGGTTGTCCATGAAAATAAAAAAGGGGGAATACAAATTTGTGTAGATTTGAGGAAATTGAATGATTCTTTCTTACATGATCCTTTCCCTACCCCTTTTACAAATGAGGTATTAGAGAATGTTGGAGGCCAAGAATCATACTCATTCACAGATGGATTCTCAGGCTATCATCAGATCAAAATAGCTCCAAAAGATAGGCATAAGACTACATTTTCTACAGAATGGGGATCCTATTAGTATACAGTTATGCCCTTTGGATTGAATAATGCACCATCTATATTTTCAAGGGTGGTCATAGTTTCCTTTAAAGATTTCATATATAAATTTTTAGAAGTATATCTGGATGACTGGACTGTTTTTATCCTTTTGAAAGATCATATATAAGTCTTAATACTAATGTTGTACATGTGTAGGCAATGTCATATTTCATTAAACAACATGAAATGCATTTTTAGCACACCCTTTGGGATATTTTTAGGACATGTGGTATGCATACAAGGGTTATTGGTTGACCCTGCAAATATTGTTGTAATTTTGAACTTACCACCACCAAAGTTAGTGCGTCAATTAAGAGCCATACTTGGACATACATGCTACTACATGAAGTTTATCAATGGGTATGCATAGATTACTGCGTCAATGGAACAAATTTTGAAAAGGACACCAAATTTCAGTGGAACGAGGATTGTCAGCAAGGATTCGATACTTTGAAGGAGAAGATGGTGACAACTCCTATTTTAGTGTTTGTTGATTGGGAAAAGACATTTCATGTGCATGTAGATGCATAAGCAATAACACTTGGAACAATTTTAGTGTATCCAGGAGTAGGTGACTTAGCTCATCATATAGATTTTGCAGGCATGAAGTTATCAGACTCATAGTAGAATTACAACACAATAGAAAGTGAAGGTCTAGACATGGTGTATGCAATGTAGAAATTCAGACATTACTTATTGGGAAATCACTTTAAAATGTCCATTGATCATTTCCCCTAAAATATCTAGTCAACAAGCCAGTGTTGGGGGGGGAGGATTTGTAGATGGATATTATTGTTCTAGGAAAATGATTTTGAAGTAATATTTAAACCAGGGAAATTGAATGGAGGACCAAATGACTTATCAAAGATAATTGATGGAGAAGAACCTACTAACTTAGAAAACAACTTCCCTGATGCACAGTTATTTTCAGTACAAATAATTGATGAGTATTGTGTTGATATCATTGAATTCTTGAGCACAGGAGTTGCACCAAAGGAGTTTAGTATTGCACAAAAGAAAACCCTGGTAGCCAGAGAAGCAAACTATCAACTAATTGCAGGTCATTTATACAAGTTGGGCGCAGACAACATTTTGAGGTGTGTGATGGAAAATGAATGACCCATGGTTCTAGCATAATCCCATGAAGGTATAGTTGGAGGACACTATCCAGGAAATGCTACCATGTAGAAGGTATTGCGTGCATTTTTACTGTGGCCAACAATTCATAAGTATGAAAAAGAATATTTCCAGAATTGTGATGTATGTTAGACAATTGGAAAACCCAACAAGAGGGATGAGATGCCCCTAAGACCCCAAGTAACTCTTCAAGTATTTGAAAATTGAGAAATATACTTTTTCGGACCTATTAATCCACCAGAAACAAGGTCAGAAGAAAGATACATCATTACTATGACAAAATACTTAACCAGATGGGCAGTTTCAGCACCAGTCAAGGATTGCAGCATAGAAAAAGGAGTGCATTTATTATTTGAGCAGTTGATTGCAAGATTCAGATGTCTTAGGATTCTGATGAGTGACCAAGGAGAGTACCATCCAGGATATGACCTAGGAGTTTGAACTCTATCACCAGAAGAGTACACCATATCATCCTCAGGAAAATAGGATAGTAGAATTCCATGACAAAGATTTGTAATGTGAGAAGAGATGATTGAGATTGAAAAATACCAGTAGTATTGTGGGCATACATGACTACATGAAAGAAGTTGACAGGACATACACCATTCAGATTAGTGTATGGAAAATAAGTAGCGGTGCCATTAAAAGTTTTGGTACCTAGTCTATGCATGGAATCAATTACTAATATGACAGAATGAGGCAGAGTACAAGAAATGTTAAGTCAACTTATGGAACTGGAAGAAGATCAGATTCTGGAAGGATTCCACCAAGAGGTGCATAAAGCAAGGAATGAAGCCTGACATGACAGACACATCAAGAAGAAGAGATTTAAGGAGGGAGGGGGCCAACAAATTTTTGCACCATCCTTGTAGGTTCAAAATGCATTGGATGGGGCCATTTGAAGTGATCTATGTCACAGATGGAGGATCTGTGCAGCGAAAGGACTTGAAAGGGAAATAAATGCAGGTTTTGGTGAATGGAAGTCAACTGAAACTGTATAGGGACAATCGACCTACTAACTCTCAGTAGGGGAAAAACATTAAGGAAGCCATGTGTATAGTGTACTATAGTAGAAATTAGGAAAGAAAAATTACAAAAATACATAAAAAGTAAAAAATTCAAAAAAATACAAAAAGATGAGGAAGTTGGTTGACTGGTAGGAAATTGGAAAAAGTCATGTGCAACAGACATCAAAACCAACTCGACAAGAAGAAAAGTTATTGTGCATAGGAAAATTGGACACTGTGAAAATGACTGGAAAAACTAAAAAATCTGGTAGAACATTAATGACCAAGTCTATAAAGAGGGAAAAGCATGGGAAAGTTTGACACTTAATGATTTTTTAGTGAATAGAGAGATAAAGAGCACAACCCAGGTAAAATTTTCTAAGGAAGATAGCAATTTACCACTTTGCATACATCATGACACCTCTGAAGGTTGGTGCCCTAGGGAGATATTTTGGGGTTACTCGATAGGCTGGAAGAAGGAAGGAAAGAATGACAGAGCCTGAGGATGATGTACACTTGGAGGAATTCACCACCTCGGTGAAAGATTCGATCATCTCGACCAAGGTAGAGGAGGAAACATCCACAGCTACATAAGTCGAAATGGGTCAGAGCTCCAAAAACCCCAATGGCAGCACAAACCCTAACCCAAAAACACTTGCAGAACCTGAGGGAATGGAGGGACAACAACAGGGACGTGTCATAGAGGAGGTGTTGGTTGAGGATATTAAAAACCAGTTGGAGATTGAAGGGGAGGAAGAAGACATGAAAGAAATAGTGGTAGAAGGCCACCTAGCCGTCGACCATAAAAGAAAGGTGCCTGACGCAACTGAGATCACACTCTCATACATCCCAGACGATGTGGTCACAGTGGAAGATATGTTGGAAAAAGTGTCGAAGATGAGATAATTTGACCACGATGTTCGATACGTGGTGAAGCTTCCAGACCTTGCACATGAAACTTATTTGGAGGACATGGGAGAGATAGGACCCCTAGGAAGACCCATCTTGGAGCCCGCGTAGTGGATTATAGGGTTGTTTAATTTGGGTATCATTAACCTATTGGATATACCGCATTTCGGACGCGGTAAGAATGTGGGACTATGTGAAAAACATTTATTGGCCAGGGTAAATGGAGGTATCTTGTGGATGGATAGGTTAGTCCCCATTGATGTTTCTTTGATTTCCAAAATTACTTATTTTCCCACTATTCGCGCACAACCCGAAGAGTGCCTAGAGAATAAAGCGCAAGAAAAGGAAATTGTAAAGATAGTGAAAGAACATTTTGGAAAAAATAAGGGAACCATGGTATAGTCATCAAAGACATCAACGACGTCATGACGAGGTTCACCAAGAAGATAATGGAATGCAAATTTTTGAGGAAGTGAAGGAAGTAAAAGGCCCTAGCAGGTATCACAGTAGTAGTCATGCAGTGCGCAAAAGGAGTAATGTTTAGCTTGGATCCATACCTATTAAATCAGTTTTTGATTGACTGCAGGGATGTGCAGAACAATGGAACTGAGTTCCATTATTCTTGGCTCCTCATACTCATTTCTTACTGAAAAAAGTTCTCATATTTTCTAGACAGGAAGGGGAAGTTATACATAGCAAGATATGAAACCCTCTAGCAATATAAGGACAATAAGAATCAACAAGAAAACAACGTAGTGTTTGCCATTTTTCTGGAAGACATGCAACAAAAAATTAGAAATGTGTGGAGGATTCCTATTGAGGTGGTCCAAGAGAACAAAGGTATTTATAGTTTTAATGCATCCAAACATCACATGTGGATCCATGCCATAAGGGACCCGAAGGAAAAGTGGTTGGAAATGCAGTACTTCATATCAAGGGAAGAGGTCAACTGGATTTTCAATGACTGGCCCGCACAATGGAAGGTGCCAATAACAAAGAAGGAATCCAAACCCAAGGAGCAAGCAGAGGCAGACACATCGACAAAGATAAGTAGTCTAGTTGACAACACCAGAAAGGCTGCAAAGTCAACTTAAGCATCGGGAAGTAGCATCGCAATGAAAAATCAGAGGAAGAAAGAAACAGTGTCAAGGGCCAAAGTCCAGGGTGATGACAAGAATGGAGAAACCTCTTGACCCAAGGAGGAGGATGCATTGAAGAAGAAGATTTGGGTGCAACACTCACAAATGAATAGAACCAGAATGTAAGAGGAGGAAACATGAAAGAAAATGAAATACCACAATAAGCCTCCAGTAATCACAATTATAGAGGACGATGTCGAGTTAGTGGTAGACAAAGTCCAAGATAGAAGTAAATATGTAGTACGCACAGTAGAGGCGCAAAGGGAGGAGATCATGGTGAAGTTGGTGGAAGTCCATGAGAATATACAAAGGCTTCATATACCTATAGTGCATCAATTTACAACATAGTAGATAGAGAAGACACAACAAGCACCTACGCAGAAGGAACAGGAAGAAAAAATTTAGACAGTGGTGTAGGGCAGGGACACCTTCAAGGTCACACAACCAATGATCAAAATTAAGGAGGAGAGAACATAAAATTAAATTAGGGACATAGACCAACTTGAGTTGGTTATGGCACAGATACCTACAAAGGCACTATACAAACTACAAGCAAGTGTGATGCAAGAAGTCCAATCTAGATCTCGTGCAGATGCCACTAACTTGGAAGTTGGCAGGGAGGTTACAAAAGTGTTACAAATTACTTGTGATCAGTTGACCATGGAGAAGGAGGAGGAGAAGAGATAGGAAGACAGATTAGAGAAGTGACTGACAAAATTCTATAACAGCATACCAGACTATGCACATGAGCTGAAAGGCACACCAGAAGGGAAGTTTCATAGGATTGCGCAACTCATAGAGAAATAAAAATAAGGGATCACAAAGCTCACCAAAAAATTGACTCCTACTACACCCCCAGAAGTCAGAGATCAAAGAGAATAGGAGGCTAATGTGCACATCGATAGTATTGCATAGGAAGCTACGACCATGGAAGAATTCTATGATAAGACTACTCAAATGTGGACCAACATGGATGAAGATGAGAAAATACAACAACTAGACTAGAAGAAAGAGAAGATAATTGTAGACATTCCAGACTTAAAGCAGTAGCAGAAGGCAATGGCCATCCTAGAGAGGATGAGGAGTGTGTAAGAAATGAAGAACTTGCAAGCTGAGTTGAAGGCTGCATAGGTGGACAAGCAAGCAAGACAGGCTCAACTAGAGCCATTATAGTAGGAAGCAGAGAGGATGGTAGAAAAAATACAAGCATTATAGTAGGAAGCAGAGAGGATGGTAGAAAAAATGCAAGTAGATAAAGGGGAAATAGAGAAAATGCATGCAGAATGCATAGACGTGCTGGCAGAGCACATTACAAAACAGAGTGTGGAAAAGATGGTAGAGAAGAGCACACAAGTTAAAGAGAAAGACACTCAAGTGGAAAAGGTGTTCCAGGAGTTGCAATTAGCCATCCAGAATGTCAACTAAGGCTAAGTGGCTTGGGACGAGCCACATGTCAATGTTGGGGACCTATTGGCATAGGCCTATTTTTTGAGAGAAAAGCCTATGCTTGGGCATAGGCCTATTTTGGGAAAGAGAAGCCTATTTTTGGGCGCAGGACTATTTTGGGAAAGAGAAGTCTATTTTTGGATTAGACATCATATGTGGTGGAAAAGTAGCATGCAGAAGATGTAGGAAAATAAACATGCAGAAGATGAAAGAAAAGTAACATGCAGAAGATAGAGGAAAATCAGTGTGGTGCACATGCAAATAAACCTAGCCATTTTAGGGTTAGGGTTTTTGAGGTTAATGTAATGGATATAATCTAATATAATAATATAAATAAAGGCCTAGGAGTTCTAGTAGGGTTGATCATTTGGTCAAGGAGATATAGTTTTGTCTAAATAAGCTAGTGCTCAGGTTTTTGAGGGTTAGGTCACAACTTGTGGGGCCTGGTGTGGTCTAGTCCACCTCATGGGGGGTACTTACCCTCCTTTTTTATTTTAATCCTAAATAATTTAATGCGCGTAGTGGAGATTTTGTAGAATGATGAATAAAAGATCAGAAGAGACAAATCTTTGTGGGCGTATCCCCAGGGGGGTTGAACCACAGTAAACCTATTGTGTTAATGTTTTTGAATGATTCTTCTATTGTTATGTTGTTTATCAGTTACAAAATGATTTTTTTTCTTAGATTATGACATCATGCATGCATAGTTTGGTTAATGAAGGAATACTAGATTTAGATGAATGCATAATAATGTTGATGCATAAGGAAAAGGATCAAAATACAGTCCCAATACATTCCCTAGCTGCATACGTCTGAGTATTGCAGTCCCCCATAAGCTATCTTGGGTGAGACTGCATTGTGCACTCTGTGTGCAGCATTTCCTTCTGGTTTACCAGGAGGGCCGATAGTTTGATGGTTTTTTTGGAAACATTTGAGATCAAAACTTGGGTCATCCCAAGTGTCCAATAGAACCACAGTCACTCAAACAATATCCATCCCATCCAGGGCTCCAACACAGACCAACTAGGAAAATCTATATTGGGGGTTCTAGGAAATCCAACTGCAATAGGATTTCTCACATAGAATTTATAAATGATATTGGGTAATTTCCTCAATAGGAAACACTCATAGAAATACCAACCTCATTCTTAGTAGAATTAATAGCTTCAACAAGCTATCTTCAATACCAACTATGACCAGCCATTATTTTTCAGTATTTAGATCTGTGTTTCCTCTCTTCTTTCTAACTATAAAAACCCATCTCTCCTTTACCCTAATTTTCTCTTCTCCCATGCTTTCTTGACTCTTACTCTTCCCCCCAAGGATTATTACACTCAACCCATGTTGTCAAAAATAAGTGGGCTAACTTCCTCACCCAACCTTCACATGAATTCATTGATCGAGTGTTTAATAAGTCAAAGAGATAAATAGTTAAATAACAAACTAACTAATGAAGATGGATTAAGACTCAAGGCATATGGAAACCCCTCAAAACCCCCATTAATCCCCCTCTCTTGTGGAATAATATCCCCAATTAATCTGGTCCTTACCCATCTACAATCCACAATATATTTCATTTTATTATTTTTCAATATACAATGTTTACATATTACATCACTTGGACCACAACCATTTATAATGCTTACAAATATACAATGTGACATCGGGGATCAAATTTGGGGTGTTACATTGAAGATGTTGATTTATTACTCGGCTCCTTGAGTTTATCTCCTTCTCTATATTCCAAGGAAAATTTGGAGAGGGTATTGGTTGCTTCACAAGGAAGTAATTAGATATATGTTGGTTATTTTACTTGGATGGTTTTATTTTCTTGACGTGTCTCTTGGGAGGAAAAATAAATTTTACTATGCCCATTTGTTCAACAATGGTAATGGATGTCTCAAATTCATATTCATGTTTTTTGAAATTGCTTTAATACTATTGTGGATAATCTATGAAAGATTCATTACTTACAATGCTAAAGTTTTCATAGTCCAAGTGATGCACAAGAATTAGATATTTTTTCTTTAGACTTTCACTAGAGTTCAATTGATTATTATATTTTTTTGGGGATACAAAATTAGAGCACGAATCTATGAAACTTGCACAAAAGGGAGGGACTAGTAAGAAAAAATGGAATATATGGCCTAGAATTCATGCCTAGAAAGCATTTAATTGATTTTAAAAGATGGTTTCAGTATGAAAGCTCATGACATATGAAAAGAGGCTTTGGCATATGCATCCGAGCCAAGAAATTCCTCTTTGTATGGTACTTATCATCAAGATATCTTGGTTAATTTCAAGATATATTATATCCCAAAGATTGTGTGTTTAATTAAAATTTAAAATGGATCTAGAGATTTATAATGTGTCATCTAGCAGCACCATAAATCATTGCTATGACAAGACTAGGTGAATTTGTTTTTCTTCAAAGTTCAAAATTCGAGTGAAGGATTAATTTGTTCTAGTGAAAACTTGAGGAGGCATCAAGTTAAATATCAAATTAAAATATTTCCATCGAATTATATGAGAAAAATAGTAGATTATGTTTACGCAATTTACAAAGGGACTAGTGCATCATTATCTGAACATCTTGTTGATATTGAGAAGGCCCTATTGAAGAAAATGCATAAGAATGATGATAACAAATTTACCACAATTCATTTTTCTACCATATATATGATTTTGTAATGACTTTCTACCCAATTCTACATCTATGTGTGTGAAATATCCATGCATTCCTACTAATATCAGACATAATCTTGGATTATTTAGGGTTTGAGTGCCTACCAAGATGCATGCAATGAGTATTGAGAGTTTCAACATTCTGACATTGAAATAGTATCTTTAGTGTCACCATTTAGAGGTGCTTGTATTATGTTGCAACTTTTGCTAGAAAATGATGTCTTGCATAATTCCTAGGAAGTTTTTGAGAAGATGCCCATTCAACTGTAATGATGGATTGTTAGAATTAATTGGAGAATAATCGGATGTGCATGTTAAATTAATTCTACAAGAACCTAAACCTACAGGTTTGCAAGTTGTAATCAGTTGAGGAAAAGTGACTAGATAGAGAGAATTCAACGGAATTTTGGTGCTAATTGGAATTGTTGCAGTGTGACTTCAAACTTGGAGTGTACTTCTAGGATGATCCTCAATTAAATAATCAAGTACATCGTTGATGGAAGGAGGATATCATTGGAAGGTAGTGCATCATTTCAAAGGAAGAAAAATAATTAAAATATTGCAAATCAACTGAATCATGGTCATTGTTATTCTTTAGTGGTGAAATATTTTTTACTTTATGGCAAATCAAACAATGGTGTCTTAATTCAAACTCATGGAAAACCAAGATCTCTTGTTGATAAGAAATTTGGTTAGAGGTTTGAATTTTCATATTGAAGATTTCTTTTTGGAATAGTATTTGGAGCATTACAAATAGAATGAATAACCATGTATTGCAAAAAGGGTCATTGATATATTATCTCTAATAAAATTAGGTATTTCCTATAATGAGAGATGATGGCATGTGCTCAACATTTTTTTATAAATTTTGGTTAAAGTAGTTGGTTATAAAACATGTTCCATGGAGATATCTAGTCCTTAAATTTCCTTGAGGATAATTTTGTTTTAGAAAATTTGGTTAAAGTGGTTGGTAAACATGTTTCAAGGAGAGGTCTAGTGTTCAAATTTCATTGAGGATCATTTATTTTTAATGTACATTGGTGCCTTACATATATTGGAAATTTTTGTCAATTATAAGGAGGTTACATTGTGTTATAAGGGATTAAATGGTATTGTATTTGGGGTTATTAGGTGTTCTTGTTAATTTCATAAGTGGTTGAAAGTATGTCGAGAGATTATGTGATATTTAATAAAAATAGATATTTTTTTCCTTAATTCCTAGACTTATCCAAAATTGAATAAGGGGGCTTAGGATCATTTTGTGTGTGGCATTGTGACTATTGATACATGGTGGATTTTTTTTTGTATTGCTATTTTTGGTTTGTTGTGGGCAAACCTGGGTTTCAACATTAATTCACCAACAAATCCCAAGATACAGGCCCTTTCGGCATCACCCGCAAGTAGGCGAAGTATCACTCGAGGTACCTATGGTTTTGTAGGAACCAGGTTTCAGTAGTCATGGGGGGGTATGAGGCATTCATAACTTTCTATTTACTTAAAATTCATCCATATACCCTATGTGTGAACTCATAATAGCATAATAACATATGATAAATTCATCCTACTTAACCATTCAACAAGTGCACAAAACCCTTATATTCATATTAGCCATTAAGAATCTACTACATGTGTGCAATAAACAGAATAAATCAACACATCATGACATCAAACACATCGGGACATAGATATTTAACGTGGTTCACCCCAAAATAGGCTACGTCCACAATCGATAGCTTATTATATTATTCATTTTTAATCCTTACAACAGGTACACACTACGCTCATACAATAATCTTGCGTTAAAATGGAAACCTACCCAAGTCGTTCTATGTTGCAGTGAAAACATACCTCTTTGACTGATATTCAAATCGCAAGAACAAAAAAAAAACCACGCTCTTTTTTCATTCCCCCTTATTCTTTCTACAAAAAATCCATACATAATTATACATGTCTATTCGGGCTTATCCCATTACAAAGTGGACAAAGTGTCCCAAAACTCTAAACTAACATCCTCCTTTTGCACGTTGGCTCCTGTAAATGCACTAAATGTCTTTTGCGCATGTTTTTCCTTTTTCGACTTGTCGCACTGTTCGCTCCTTCATGACTCCCAAAACTTACCAAAAATGACATGCTCCAACAACCCCCAACACTAACCTGTGGATCATCCCGAGCCACTTTAGGCTTGCTTCCATGTCTCTATGAACTTGTGAATTGTTTCTCATGTGGGTGCGACCTTTTCTTTGACTTGTGCTTCCTTCTGCAAGATTTCTTCTGCTATATTTATTGTAATATGAGTCTTGATCTTCTCTTCACTTCCTTTTGTTGTCGTCCTTTCGATGCCTTGCGCAACTACCAGTTCCCCCGCTACTCGGACCGCTTCCTCTTGTAGTGTCTCTAACTTTTGCACCCAAACCTTTTTTCTGCTCTTAAGTAGATCATGTCTAAGTATAATTTCCTATTCTATGCAAGTGCATTTATCTTTTCTTTCATTAGTAGAGTTCCCATGATTTCCTTAAAATTTTGTGCCCTATCCTGCATGGCCTACAACTTCTTCCAGATTTCTTACAGCTCTGCATATTTTATCAGTTGCATCCATACTTGTGTGCTTTTGTCATACAATTTGGCGCACTCCTCCGCTAAACTATTGATGCTTTCTATTGTCATTTTTGGGTTGAATGTCTCTCTTCTACTTCTAGGGATGACCCAGGTTTGGATCTCAATAGGTTTCCAACAAAACCCTCTAAAACTATCGTCTCTCTTGGGAAACCAGAAGGCAACACAGAGCACAGAGTGCATCGCAGAGTCTCACCTGAGATATATTTATGGGTTGTTACAATGCTCAAGTGCTTGTAGTATAGGATTGAGTGGGGATATGGGATTGTATTCTATCTTTTTCATGCACTCTTCATGTTATTCATTCAAGTATTCTTAGGATTCATTCATATTTTAAGCCCATGCATGCATTCTAATACATCTATCTTAATCATTCATTCATAATATAACCATTAGAAAAACGTAATCATGCAAGAAACATCACATAGTATCCATAATAAGAAATGCATATCAGAATGTAATCACAAAGAACAAAAAACCATAACAACAAATTTGATAACGGAGTTCGACAAGATTTCCTACATCTCTAGGCCTTTGTCTCAGTGGGTGAGGCTTTCTTATTTCTCTTCAATGCTTCAAAAATACATCATAAAAGTGTCAAAAGGATTACAAGTTGGTCTGGATGTGTTCTGCTCAACCTCAAGAATCCAACACAACTGACGACACTGAAAAAGGTTGAGCGTAGCTCCTGAAATTGACCTGCAAAGTTCCCCTCCTCAATGGTTTCCCTGCATAAAAATGTCCTTGGCTTTCAAATTCCTCATCATTTCTCCTGTTATAAACCTCCCTTCATGATACTAAGAACCCCTGGTTTATATGGATTTGGAGTTTTTATCAATCTCCCAACTTCCTGCCAATATATGGTCTCAAATCGGGCTCCATATCTCCCAATAATGGCTAAAATCCATTAAAAATAGGTTAAAATAACATAAAATCTTTATTATATGGTCAAAAAACCCACATTTGGAAAACTTCAAGGTGAAAAAACCTATTCCTGGGATCTTGGTCATATGGAGCAGGTCCATGTGTCCACGGGCTAGAATTCGCATGCTTGCCCCTTTGATTCTTAGTCCTGGTCATGTGGTTATGGCCCATGTCGCCAAGCCCTACCCTCCATGCGCCCTCCTATTGTCGGCTTGGCCCCCATTCTACAGCCACTGGTTGCGGGCTGCCCCCTTGCCAACTAGGATTTATCCCACAACTTCCACCATAACCACTTTAAATATAACTCGGCCAGGTATATGAACAAGAAACAAACTCGCCCATCCTGTTAGCCTAAGAGGTTAGTCCGTTAGCGCCCATGGAGGTCAAGGGTTCGAAACATGCAGGTAACAAATTTTTTTGACCCATCCAACATTGGCTAAATATGGGGTGCCATGTGGTTCCCTTTGATTGGGCCACATGTCACCCCATGATTCGTCCGTACCACACAGTCATCGTACAGTCAGCACACAATCAACATACACAGTTAATTGTGACCTTAGCATCATACAACCCAGTCACATGTCCAGTCAGATGCCATGTCAACATCCATACAACCCAGTCACCCTACCATGTCAGATTCTGTACAACCCTATCACCCTACCACATCGGCTTCCGTACAATCTAGGTGTTGTCCCTACTGCCACGTTTCATCCATTCACTGGTCCATGTCATGTACGAACTGTCACGTGTCAAATCCGTACTGGTGTCAACTCAACTCGAAAACACCAATTTTTGGTGACATGTGTCACCTCCTCATGATTCCACATTAGCATGATGACATCATCATGACATCTTACTGACATCACCTATTGTACTACTGACGTCAGCAATATGGCAAGTTGACTTTGACCAATTGACTTTTTCCTTATTTGGGAAATTGGTCAGAATGCGATATCTTTCATATACGACGTCGATTTGTGAAAAACATTATATGGCCAGAATCAACACGATGATTCAGAAGAAATGGTGTTGGTTTCATATGATTTTGAGAACTTTTATTTTTAGGCCTTTCTGGATCCATTTTGGATCATGCCTCCCCACTAAGACCTTTTGGTCCTCCAAAAGGGTATTAACCAGTCATCAAGTGCGGGATAGGCCACCCCACTTGTCCTTTGTCTTTAAACTATGTCATGTGCCCCTATCTTATCATAATCAATTGCAAAACAACCATGACAACTGACAACATATTGTTAGCCACTTGTACTCTTTCACAACTTACTGAAGCCACTACCATCCATGTTGAAAACATTAGTAGTGATAACATCAGAAATATGACTGCAAATGAACTAACATGTTTGATGTGCTTGCACGACATTATCTTATCTTCAAGAAAAGTATGATTCAACTTCCATTCTACAGCCATCTCGTGTTCATGCTTAGTATCAATTGCTTTACTTAGCACAATTATATGTGTGTTTCTTGCATAAGTTGCCTTCGTTAATTATTCCATTGTTTCAAGAGATTGATTTTATTTTATGTGATGAGCATGTACAACATATTCATTGCCTTCTTTAGTTAAGTGATGTTGATTATGTTCCATGTAGAATATTGCTTTGCGATCATACAAATAAGGACTGCCTAATACCATTCCACATTCATTGAGTGGCACCACATGACACATTACCTCATCCACAAAATTTGATGAAATTGTAAACTTTAAAGTGCATTGGTTTGTTATGTGCAATTTATGATTGTTGCTTATCTATTTAAGTGAGTAATGTTTATGATGCATCT
Source organism: Picea glauca (assembly GCA_000966675.3). Taxonomy (NCBI): domain Eukaryota; kingdom Viridiplantae; phylum Streptophyta; class Pinopsida; order Pinales; family Pinaceae; genus Picea; species Picea glauca. The sequence continues at coordinate 57,064 of JZKD02S1675946.1, forward strand.
TAGTGTTTAATCCCAATTGTTTAACCAATTCCTTTGAAATAAAGTTAGATTGAGATCCACTAACTATTAATGTATCGATCTTGGTATGTTTCATTATCACCCTTATGTGAAACAACTTGCATCTAGAATGATGTCCATCACCTATTTTACCTATCAAACCAACTGTTGTAAGCTTAGTCTCATCAACTTAATCATATCCCAAGTTTGTTGGTCATGTTGTTGTTGCAACTGTTTGCCTCCCTTTTCTTTCTTTGAACCACTTTGGTCTCTTCTCTAAATGCAATTTCCAGCAATGTTCATCATCGTGCCCTTCTTTCTTGCAATGCTTGCAAGAGAGCTTCTCTTCCCTTCTTGTCACTGAATTTGCTTTCTTTCCATTCCCCTTTATTTTGTCCTCTTTCCTTGAAGACGATTCCCTTGATACACTAAATCTTGTTTTCCCTACTTCAATGTATGTGTCTTGAACATAAACCTCATCAAGATTAGTAGGTCCAAACATAAATATAGTGTTACGAATATGTGCAGGTAAACCTCCTATATACTTCATAAGAGTTTCTTGGGTATGTAATGGAATGTTTAACATTAATGTCATCTTACAAAATTCATCTGTGTATTCTTGCACCGTTTTTCCCTTTCTTAGTTTAATAACTTTCCATTCAATTAAAGCATTATCTTTATAACCCAAAGGATAAAATCGCTTTCTAAGTGAAAAAAAAAAATCTTGCCATGATGGAAATACATTACCCACTTGTTGTGTTCCATTTTGCAACTTACTCTGCCACCAAATGAGTTTTGTGCTTGCAATATGAAGTGATGCCAATTTGATTTGAGTTGCTTCATCTTTGATTTGTTTCACACTGCAATAAACTTCCATCTGTCTGACCCAGTTATCAAGTCTCTTAGCATTGACTTCACCATCATACATGGGTAATTCAAACTTCACATCAAGATTAAGTAAAGGCATATCATGTTTATGTTTATGGGAATGTTTTCTTGCGGTGGATTTGGAGCTTGTACTTGAAGAAGAAGAAGTTGATGGAGAACAAGGAGGTGAAGGAGGAAGTTTAGGAGGATCCTCTCCTTCTTCACTTTTGTCTTGTTTTGAAGATTCCCCTTGGAAAGGCCTCTTCCATTCCAAGTAATCCTCATATAAGACCTTTACCATATCAGACATGGCGAATAAATTCTTTTGCAACTCGATCTCATTCTGAGACATGCCTTCTTCCGATGCCATATCCTCACTTTGAGAAATCCTCTTTCTCAATCCAAACTCAGGATCCCCTTCTACAATCTTGCCTTCACCATGATTCATCTTTTCCATGTTAATCATGCAAACTCAAAGACCAACCATCAACCTACTTTGATACCACTTGATCTGAAATGATCTTTTAAAGACTTGGTTAAGTTTTAAGAATGAGTTCATTTACCAAATACGAATTGATGAAAGAAGACGAAATTAATGAGATATCATAACAGTCATAATAAGAAATGCATATCATAATTTAAGCACAAATAACAACAAATCATAACAACAAATTTGATAACGAAGTTCGACAAGATTGCCTACATCTCTAGGCCTTTGTCTCAGTGGGTGAGGCTTTCTTATTTCTATTCAATGCTTCAAAAGTACATCAGAAAAGTGTCAAAAGGATTACAAACTTGTCTAGTTGTGTTCTTCTTAACCTCAAGAATCCAACACAACTGACGACACTGAAAATTTTTGAGCGTTGCTTCTAGAATTGACCTGCAAATTTTCCCTCCTCAATGGCTTCCTTGCATAAAAATGGCTTTGGATTTTAAATTCCTTAGAATTTCTCTTGTTTTGAACCTCCCTTCATGTGGCTAAGAACCCCTGGTTTATATAGATTTGGATTTGGTATCAATATCCCAACTTCCTCCCAACATATAGCCTCAAATCGAGCTCCAGGTCTCCCAATAATGGCTAAAATCCATTAAAAATAGGCTAAAGCAGCATAAAATCTTCATTATATGGTCAAAAAACCGACATTTGGAAAACTTCAGGGCCAACCCCCTATTCCTATGCTCCTGGTCATATGGAGCAGGTCCATGTGTCCACGGGCTATAAGTCGCACGCTTTCCCCCTTGATTCCTGGTCTTGGTCATCTGGCTATGGCTCATGTGGAAAATCCCTACACTCCACGTGCCCTCCTGTTGTTGGCTTGGCCCCTAGTCTGCAGCCCCTGGTCACGGGCTAGCCCCCCATCGACTAGGATTTACCCCACAATTCTTGCCATAACCACTTTAAATAAAACTCGGCCAGGTATATGAATAAGCAACAAACTCACCCATCTGGTTAGCCAAGGAGGTTAGTCCATTGGTGCCCATAGAGGTCGGGGGTTCAAAAATTGCAGGTAAAAAATATTTTTGACCCAGCCAACATTAGCTAAATCTAAGGTGCCATGTGGCACCCTCTAATTGGTCCATGTGTCTCCTCGTGATACATCCATACCACACAGTCATCATACAATCATCATGCACAGTCAGTTTCCACATCAGCACCATACAACCCAGTCACATGTCCAGTCAGTTTCCATGTCATCATCTGTACAGCCCAATCACCCTGCCACGTCACCTCCATACAGCCCAGTCACCCTTCCACATCATCTTCCATACAACCTTGTCACCCTTCCACATCAGCTTCTGTACATCTCATCTATCGTCCGTACTACCACGTGTCAGCCTGTCATTGGGCCACGTCGTGTATGGACTGCCACATGTCATTTGTATAGTGCCACGTGTCAAATCTACATTGGTGCCAACTTAGCCCAAAAATGCCAAATTTGGGTGACACATGTCACCTCTTGGTAATTCCACATGAGCATGATGATTTCATCATGACTTCATGCCGACGTATTCTATCACATTGTTGATGTCAGTAGTACGTCCTGCTGACTTTTTGCATGTTTGGGAAATCGGTCAGAATGTGATATATTTCGCATACGATGTCCATTTGTGAAAAATATTATATGGCCAGAATCAACGTGACGATCCGGACGCAATGGCATTGGTTTCATCCAATTCCAAGAAATTTGATTTTTAGGCCTTCCTGGATCCATTTTGGATCACCCCAACACTAACATGTGGCTCGTCTCGAGGCACTTAGGTAGTGTGCACTCCCTGCACTTCCATGTCCAAACTAAGGAACTTTGCTGCTAATTCCTTTCCTTTCTCTCTCATATGTGGACATTTTCTTATTAGATCCTCTGTTGTCCTTGTTGTTATTTCCTTCATTAATGTTGTTCACTCTGCTTGTTCCCATTCTCTTCTTGTCTTCTCATCCTCGAACTATGCAATCAGCTGTGTTTCTTGTTCTTGCAAGGTTTCCAATTCCTCTTGTCTTTCTTGCTTCTACATCGTCGTTGCTTTCAACTCTGTCTGCAGCTTCTTCATGTCTTGAGTGCCCTTCAAGCGCTCTGTGATGCTAATTTTCTTTTGCCTTTGTTTGAGCTCTTATATGGCAACGTTGATTGTCTCTTCTTCTTGGTCCAACTATTGGACCTTATCGTCTTCTTCCAACGTTGTCCATAACTGCGTGGTTCTTTCAAACAGTTCTTCTACTTCCCTTTCTTGGTTCTCCATCTCAATTATTTGGAGTGTAGATTATTTTTTTCTCTATTCTCGGACCTCAGAAGGAGTCATAGGGTTGAGCCTTTCCTTGATCTCCTCAATATATCATTTGTATTGGTAAATTTTCTATTAGATCAGGTTGATCTTCTCCTCTGCACTTTTCTCTGGTGCTTGCACATTATCTGGGATGAAAGAATAAACTATTGTTAATCCTTGTTCTAGATTATCCGTCTGTTATTTCTCCTCCTCCTTCTTCGCAATTAGTTGGTCGCATGTGATTTGAATCATTTCAACGACTCCTCTACCAACCTTCTAGTTTGTTGCATCTGCTTGGGCCCTGGACTGTACTTATTGCATGACACTGGCTTGGAGTCCCTAGAATTCCTTGGTAGGTATTTGTGCCATGACCATTTCCACTTGTTCCACCTCCTCCAGGGGTTTCTGGACAGTCTCCTGATCGAATCTAAACATTTTACATGTTACCAAAATGTCTTCCTTCCCTGGACTACAAACTGCACTATCTCTTCTCCTTCTTTCAACACAAGCGGTCGCTATGTCTTTTCTTCTTGTTGTGTGTTGGCATGTGATCCTGCCTCGCTCTGTAATTGTTGTATGTTTTAATGAACCTCTAGGAGATTTTCCATGATGTCTTCCCATTGCACCTTTGCAATTCTGACCACTTCTTCACCCCTGTCTTGGACCTTGTCCGCGGCTAGCTCCACATCATCCTCTGTCAGGGTGATGTATGGGTCCTTTGTGTTATATTTTATTTTCTTGCGTGCCTCTTTTTCTTGCGTGGGATTCCTTACTATTTTTTAGGGTTGCGCCCCTCTTGCTGTACCTTGGGTTCTTTCTTCTCCATCATGTGAAGTATCCTTCTTCCCAGTCTGTTGTTGGCTTCATGTCCTTGTTGTTGTTGGTGTCTTCCTTGGCCGTTTTGGTACTGTGTTGCTCTCGGTTGGCTGGGTTTGCGTTGTATTTTTTCTAGAATTATCGTTCATGCTACTTATTCTCGTTGAAGAACCTCCTTCATCCTTGTCCTTAGGCATAAAGGATTGCATAGTGCATGTCCTCGTGGCTATTTTTTCTACTAGTAGTTGTCACTATGCAGGCCAGTCTTTGATAATCCATTCCACTTCCTCTCTAGTGGCAGAGTACTTCATCTCTATCCATGCTTTCTTTGGATCCTTGGCAACCTGGATCCATACGTGATGATTGGACACCTTGAACTTGTCTATCCCATCTATCTCCTACACTACCTCTATCATTATGTGCCACACATTCGTTGTGCGTTGTTGTATATCTTCCAACAACATTGAAAAAACTACAGTATTCGCTTGTTGTGTCATATTATCCTTGTCCTGCCAGAGGAACTTGTATCTGGCTGCATAACACTTCCCCATCCTGTCCAAAAATGTAGATAATTTGGGCTCCTTCCATCCTACTATGTTATCAAAATGATCATCTAGGAGCAATGGAACTCGATTCCATTGTCCTGTGTGTCTCTACAGTCTATTAAGAACTGGTTCAACATGTACGGTTACCAGCTAAACATGACCCCCTTTGTGCACTACATGGCTTCTGCAATAACACCTGCTGGTGCTTCCTCTCTATAGAATTTCATCAAAATTTTATAAGCCATCAGCCTGTTGGTGAACCTTGTCGCATTGTCATTGATATCCTTTATGAAAATTCTTCTATTTCCTCGAGTAGTGTCGAACTGCACTTTAACCTACTCTGTTAATTCTTTCTTGTGCACCTTGTTATCTAGGTATTCCTCTGGCTGTGCGTTGATTGTGGGAAGTCATGTGATATTGGAAATCAATGCCACATCTATCTAAATTGTCTTATCCATCCATAGGATGCCTCCATGGACGTGGGAAACTAGTTTTTTAGCATAGATCCCGACATTATTGTTGAAATAATGTAACCACAAAGTGTATTCTGATTATTATTGATATATTATGCATTGGATCAATCCCCATTATCGATTGATCATGTCGGCTATTGTAAAAGGACCAAATCCCCTTTTGTAGATTGGTCATAATGTAATTGTAATAGGCAAAAGAAGAAGTTGGCCCCAGAATATATCTAAGAGGCCCCAGAATATAATAAAGGTGGTTATAACCACCCAGAATAAGAAGTCGTCCCTGTCAGTGAAAGAACACTTCCACACGTATAAAATTTGTATAAATAAGGAGGCTAGCACCTCACTTATACACACACTCACTTGCTCATTGAGAGAAAAGTTCTAGAACTGCAGTTGGAGATGAGAGAGAGAGAGACGTGCATTTTTAGGAGAGGAATTTTTGTATTTGCTTGAGTTATCTCTTGGCATTGTATTGGTTATCTATAATAAGGAAGTTTTGTTGGGTTTTCTTCCCCTAGAGGGTTTCCTAGGATAAATGTTGTGTCTCTTTTGATTGTGTATTTCTCAATGATCTTGTCTTATGTTTTTTTTATCTATTGAAATGAAAAGAACCATAATAATGGCTTAAACATTAACATGGTATCAGAGCCAAGCTGAAGAGAGAATCTTTCACAAGAGAAAAGTGAAAACCATCACTGTTGCCATACATGCAAATTAGGGCTTTTTGTTGGTGAGGTATTTTAGCCCTAAAACCATATAGAAAAGTGTGCCCTCCCTCAAGGATCATTTTGGCACCTTCAACACACCTTTTCAGTGGTCAGATCTCCCAGAAAGTGAAACCCTAGTTTCACAAAGTACCAGAAGTACCAGAAAACCAGTGTACCATAAGTACCAGAAGTACCAGAGTACCAAAGGTACCATAAATCTATAGATCAAGTTTGGAGGAGAAAAATATGGATTTTCTCAAATCCAAACACACTAGGCTACTCACCTCAACCAAGCACACCTCCTAGTAAGTTTAGAATTTGATTTTGAGCATTTTCATTTTTCGATCATTTTCCTAGCTCCAAGTAAAAGATGTCTGCAAGCACTAAGCTTGTTGACAAGCTGGAAGGTGTGGAAAAATTCTATGCCTGGAAGTATAGGATTGGACTCGTTCTTGAAGAGAATGACCTAGCAAAATTAGTCAAAGGAGAAATTTCGGAACCTAACGATGCTGCAGAAAAAGCCAAGCATCAAAAGGACACAATCAAGGCCAAAAGAATCATTGCAGATTCAATCAAAGACCACCGGATTCCTTATGTGTCATCAAAGAAGACTCTGAAATAGATGTTTGATGTATTGACCATACTATATGAAGGGAATAACATAAACCAAAATATGAATCTAAGAACTCAATTGAAGAATACAAGGATGCAAAGAGGAGAAACAATTCCGGAATATTTTTCCAGAATCTCAAATTTCAAAGAACAGTTAGAAGCGATTGGAGACACCATAGACAAATACGAAATCATAATGATCGCCCTAAATGTTATCACGAGACCTTGGGATACATTCATATAAATGATATGTGCCAGAATGGAGAAACTGAAGTTTGATAGTCTATGGGAAGAATGCATCCAAGAAGAAAAAAGAGTAGCTAACCGTGAAGCATTTCTAGCAAGAGATGATGATCAAGCCCTAGCTACTCACACCAAAAGAGGAAGTAATAAACCCTACGACCAGAAGGAGACTCATAAAGAGCCTCAACCACCAAACAAATTCAACAATAAAAAATCTCATCCAAGGAGATTTTAGAAAAGAGGACAACGAAAGGAAATAGATTACTCATTTGTACAATGCTACCATTGTGACAAGATGGGACACATTGAGAAATTATGTCCAACCATACAAGAAGAATACAAGAGAAAACATAAGAGGCACCATGCCCATACAGTCAAAGATGAAGAGGCACCCGCAAAGATGATAAGAGAGCAGATCAAAGACCTTGTCTTAATCTCGTCCCTCTCAGGATCAGTAACACCTAGAGAGGACACTTGGCTCATTGATAGTGGTGCATCCAAGAACATGACGGGACAAAGAGACATTCTCTCTTGTATTTCAGAAAATAAGTTTTCTCAGAAAGTGACACTTGGAGATGATTACAAATATCCCATCAAAGGAGTGGGAGAATCAAACTACAAACTGAATTAAGGGAATTCATTGAAGATGAAGGATGTACTATATGTACCATGTTTGAAAAAGAACCTACTCTCCATTTCATCTTTAGAAAAGAAAGGCTTCAGAGTTTCCTTTATAGATAGAGAAGTTCTTATGTGGGCTAAAGGAGAAACCATAAATGAAGCAATCATCATTGGAAGTGAAGAAAATGGCTTGTATAAACTAAAGGGTCACTCAGAGGCTTCCATGACCCACACCATTGAAAAATCATGTGAACTTTGGCATAGAATTTTAGCTCACATAAACTACAAGGTGCTACCATACATATGCAAAGCAGTCACAAGTTTACCAGAACTCAAGGTTGACCATGAAGGCATATGCAATGGATGTGCACAAGGAAAGAACATCAAGAACCCTTTTCCGAAGAGAGAAAGAAAAGAAGAAGGAGTCCTAGAAATCATTCATTCAGATGTGTGTGGCCCAATGCCATTGTCCTCCATTAGTGGGTATGTATACTATGTATCATTTATTGATGATTATTCTCGTAAGACCTGGGTGTATTTTTTGAAATATAAAGATGAAGAGTTCAACAAGTTCAAGGAATTCAAAGCCTTGATAGAGAATCTTTCTAAAACAAAGATCAAGATACTCAGGTCAAATAAAGGAGGAGAATATACCTCAAAAGAGTTTCTGAACTTCTGTAAAGATGTTGGGATCAAGAGGGAACTTACTACTCCCTATAATCCTAAAAAAAATGGTGTAGCTAAAAGAAAGAAAAGAACGATAATGGAAGTTGTGAAGACTATGATCCATGATCAAGATCTTCCTATGTGCTTATGGGCAGAAGCAACAATGGTAGCTATATATGTACAGAACTAATTTTCCCATAGTGCACTTGGGTTCAAAACCTCGGAAGAGATGTTCAATGGAAAGAAGCCAAAGGTAAGCCATCTCAAAATATTTGGCTGCCCAGTATTTATTCATATATAGAAAGAGAAGAGAAACAAGATGGAACCTTCAGGAAAGAAGGGAATATTTGTGGGATACTGTGAGGTCTCCAAGGCCTTCAGAATCTATATACCAGGTCACCATCACATTGATATCAGCAGGTATGTGACCCTTGATGAAGATACAGTGCCCAAGAAATCACGAAGATTCCATATTGAAGAAGTATATGAAGAGGAACCCGTAATCCCCAGAACTGCAGAATCTGTGAGGAACGTTCCTAGAGCTACTGAACTAGTGAGGGAAGTTGTAACTTCCCCTGATAAGTAAATTCTATAATACCATGATATAATAGAAGTTCAATAACCTCCTCAGATGACGATCCTCCATAAAAGAAATCCATCTTGGGCTAGAGATCTTATTCAATATGGAGAGAAGTATGGTGTTCCCGAAGGAACCACGAGACAAGTGAAAAGACCAAAGCCATTCTACAGTTATATGGCTTTGATGTGTGATCTCCTAGAGGAGGAGCCCACCTACTTTGAAGAAGCCATTCAAAGGAAATAATGGGTAGATTCCATGACAGAGGAATACCAATCCATAATAAAGAACTATGTATGGTAAATAGTTCCCATATCGAAGAGTAAAGACATGGTATCCTCCAAATGGCTCTTCAAAATAAAACATGTTGCTGATGGAAGTATTGAGAAGTATAAAGAAAGATTTGTCGCTTGTGGCTTTTCTCAAAAGGAAGGCATTGACTATTAAGAGAAATTCGCTCATGTAGCCAGATACACTTCGATCAGAACCATCATAGCCCTTGCAGCTAAGATGAAGTGTAAGTTACACCATATGGACGTAAAGTCAGCCTTCCTAAATGGTGTCATCAAAGAGGAAGTGTATATAGAGAAACCTCAAGGATTTGAAGTTGAAAACATGAAGTCTCATGTCTGCAAATTGAAGAAATCCTTATACGGATTGAAGTAAGCTCCTAGAGCTTGGTATGGCCGTATAGACAATTTTCTAATGAGCTTGGACTTTACCAAGAGTAAAGAATATTCTAACCTCTACTTCAAGGTTATGAACGATGAGCTAGTGATACTATTTCTATATGTGGATGACTTATTCTTAACTGGAGAAGAAAATATCATCACCGAATGTAAGAAGAGACTCGCTTCAAAATTTTAGATGAAAGACCTTGGCCTAATGCATTATTTCTTAGGTCTTGAGGTATGGCAGAGTCCAGAGAGGATCTTCCTTAACCAAGGGAAGTATGCAGTCGAAATCCTGAAGAGATTCGACATGTGGGAGTGCAAGTCCATGAATACACCCATGGAAGCGAAGCTGAAGTTGATGGTCGATACTTCGTCAAAATTGATTGATGCCACATTGTATAGACATATTATTGGATCACTGATGTACCTGACGAACACCAAACTAGATATATTTTTTTTTGTGAACACCTTGAGTCAGTTTCTGGTAGAACCCAGACATGTTCACCTAGTGGTTGCAAAACATGTGATGAGGTACCTTAAGGGTACATTAGATTATGGTCTCAGTTATGATGGAGATCATGATTTCACATTGAGTTGGTACACTGATTCAGATTGGGCAGGAAGTGTTTCTGACAGGAAAATCACTTCAGGATGTTGTTTCTGTTTGGGATCAACCATGATCTCATGGAAGAGTAGGAAGCAATCCATCATTTCTCTCAGCATAGCGGAAGCATAATACATTGTTGCGTGTTCTGATAGTTGCAAAGCTATATGGCTTTGAAAGTTGTTGACCGGTCTATTTGACCTAGACATGGAAGCAACCACGATTCTATGTGACAACCAAAGTTGCATAAAGATGACAAAGAATCTTGTATTCCATGATAAGTCAAAGCACATAGATATCCGATATCATTACATCCATGACATGGTGCAGAGAGGAGCCATAAAGCTCCAGTATATTAGCACGGATGAACAAGTTGCTAATGTGTTGACCAAGCCTCTATCTCGTGTAAATTTTGAGCACTTTGGAGATAAGATTGGTATAGTCCAAAAGGACCTTCCTTGAAAGGGGGAGTAGTTACTATGATGAGACATATCTTGCTTCCAGCTTCATTGTTGTGACGTAAAGAAAGAATATGTGATGTGACTAGTACTGAGCTTCCAGCTTGACAGCTATGATGTAAAGCTAGTCTAGTATCTTTCTTCCAACCTGATGGTTGTGACATAAAGCAAGAAGATGTGATGTGACTAGTATTGAGCTTCCAACTTGACAACTGTGACATAAATTCAGTCTAGTATCTTGCTTCCAACTTGATGGTTGTGATGTAAAGCAAGAAGATGTGATGTGACTAGTATTGAGCTTCCATCTTGCTAGCTATGACATAAAGCCGGTCTAGTATCTTGCTTCCAAACTGATGGTTGTGACATAAAGCAAGACGATGAGATAAGACTAGTATTGTGTTTCCAGCTTGATAGATGTGACGTAAATCCAGTCTAGTATCTTGCTTCCATCTTGATTGTTGTGATGTAAATAAAGATGAGTACCTTTCTTCCATCTTGATTGTTGTGACATAAAAAAAGATGAGTACTATGCTTCCATCCTTATAGTTGTGACGTAAAGCTAGTACAATATTATGATGATGAGCGAGCCTCGTGTTGTGATGATGATGTATTAGTTTTATACTAATCCATATTGATGCAGATGATGATTTCATTCCTTTGAGAATGACGATGTTTCCTATGAAGAAATTTTTTGATGATTTATAGATACACCAATCAATGTTCCAAGATGATATTGATGATGTTGTCCTCCTGATGTTGTTGATGGTAAAGGCCTCTCTCTTGTCTGATGCTATTGTAGAATACCCTTCTTGTTAAGGGGGAGTGTTGAAATAATGTAACTACAAAGTGTATTCTGATTATTATTGATATATTATTCATTGGATCAATCCCCATTGTGGATTGATCATGTCGGCTATTGTAAAAGGACCAAATCCCCTTTTGCGGATTGGTCATAATGTAATTGTAATAGGCAAAAGAAGAAGTCCACCCAAGAATATATATAAGAGGCCCCAGAATATAATAATGGTGGTTATAACCACCCAGAAGAAGAAGTCAGCCCTTCCAGTGAAAGGACACTTCCACACATGCTAGATTTGTATAAATAAGGAGGCTAGAACCTCCCTTAGACACACACTCACTTGCTCATTGAGAGACAAGTTTTGGAACTGCAGTTGGAGAAGAGAGAGAGAGAGAGAGAGAGGCACATCTTTAGGAGAGGACTTTCTTTATTTGCTTGAGTTATCTCTTGGCATTGTATTGGCTATATATAATAAAGAAGTTTTGCTGGGTTTTCTTCCCCTAGAGGGTTTCCCAGGATAAATGTTGCGTCTCTTGTGATTGTGTATTTCTCAGTGATATTGTCTTATGGTTTTGTTATCTATTGAAATGAAAAGAACTGTAATAATGTCTTAAACATTAACAATTATTACTGCGCCCGAAATGCAGTATGTCCAATAAGTTCATAATTCATGAGTTATAGATCCTTATTATCCACTGCGTGAGCTCCAGTATGGGTTTACCTAGGGGTCAAATTTCCCCTGTGTTTATGAGATAGATCTCCTCGACCAACTCTGGGAATTTATCTACATCGTGCACGTCATGGTCGGTGTACCTAAGCTGAGGTACCTTTCCCAGCATATCATCTACCATAATGACTGCATCTGGGAGATAGAGGAGTGTAATCTCCATGGCATCTTGTGCCTTTATTTTCTATCCGTAGTAGATTTATTACATCTGTTGCGTCTGCATCCTCTTCTTCCCTTTCAAACTCTGGTCGGTCGGTGACATCTCTGACCAACACTTCCTCATGTTCATGGGACTATTGCAGTCCCATTATTTCATCTGGTTTTGCAGTTGTCTCAGGATTAAGGTTCAAAATACCATTCTGAGCCCCCGAGCTCTGCCCTATTTATCCTTGCTACGTTTTCAAAATTTCTTCCTCGTCCCATTTTGGGCTAATTGACTATGTGGTCGAGGTGGTTACCTCTTCCAACTCAACCATGTTCTTAGGCTGTATCATTCTTTCCTTGTGCCTCTAACCCTGCCGAGTGACCTGGATGTACTGACATGGCATGCTAAAATTTGGTGGAGTCATCCTGTATGAAACTCACCCACTTTCCTACTTTTGCATAAAATGATAACTAGGGAACACACTTTGTTGCTCTCTCTGTGCTCAAAAATCACTAAGTGTTGAATAAACGCATGCTTTTTGCCTTTTATAGACTTAGTCATGTTGGTGCTCACTTTTTGCATGTGTTTGTGTCGACTGTAATTTTCATGCACGTTGTCTTATGATGTTTTTCATGGTAATTACTGCACGACTTTTTCTGTTCCTTCTTCAAGTATATTCAACTTCTGTGTATTTTTATTTTTTCCTTCCATTTTTTTATTTTTTCTTTTTCCCTCTTTTTCTCCTTGTTGTTTCTTTTTCTCATTTTTCTATCCTAATATATATTATAGTACACTATATATATGCCTATTTCTTATTGCGTTGTGACTATATAGTTTCAGTCGACTATTGTTGATCATTCCTTTTAGTTATGTTCTTGCCAAATCCTTTAGTTTCACATATCCCACATCTATCACAATCTTTACTTCATATGGCCCTAACCAATGCATTCTAAATTCAAAAGGATGCTGGAAAAATATATTGTCATAGAGTAGGACTAGGTCTCCCTCCTTAAAAATATTCTTCTTAATATGTCTTTCATGTCGGGCTTTGTATCTTGTTTTCTGCACTTCTTGGTGAAATATTGCTATGATCATGTTCTCTTCCATCTTCATTAGTTGATTTAACATTTCCTTTACTATGCCTCTTTCTGTCATGTTGGTAATTGTTGCTACGTGTAGATTGGGTACTAGAAATTCTAATGGTATCACTGCTTCTTTCCCATATACCAATATGAATGGTGTTTGTCCTTTAAAATTCTTACATGTGGTCCTATATTCCCATAGTACTGCTGGTATTTTCAAGTCCCAGTCGTCCCTGTTGACATTGTAGATCTTTGTTAGAGCATTTTCCAAGATCTTATTGAAGTCTTCCACTGTTCCATTTTGATGCAGACCCCCACCTCAGTAGGGTTCTCTTGACCTTCCGGCCTATGGATCTTCATATTCCTTTGAGCTGAAATGGTTCTTTGATTCCCAGCTAGAATCTTCAACACATATAACCACAGGTCCTTCTAGAAGTTACGCTTGTGCGAACAAACACTAGGTGAGAACCCCCACTCCTCGTGACAACCGGCATGACCACAACCTTAAACCCCAAAGGTGTGTCGTGCTTCACGATATCGAGACTTCCATTGTGAGGAAGCCCAACTCCTTCGATTTCAAAAAACCCGAAAATGGCTAACGATCCACTAGCTCCTCCCTTATGCATCTATCATATGACCTCCAATCAATTCCTAAGGCTACACCTCCAAGCACGTCGAGATTTCACGACTTACGAGTTTGCGATGAAACTCTCCTCCTTTTCCCGAAGCCTGAACTTGCGAATTACTCTCCTGCAAGTCGACGGTCCTAATTTCTCCATGATATGACGGTCCAGATCATGTCGGTATTTCACAACTTGTGATTCTCCAGTTATAACCTTCCCCACACTTTCGACTTCCAAAAAGCCAAAATTTGGAGTGCCATATTGACAACTCTCTCGATCAGATCTGACGGCCACTATCCCTCCTGAGATTTCCAGTGTTGAAATATGCTCAGCCTTAACCTCTCCGCAGATCAATTAGATCCAATGGCCCATGGAAAATCAGTGTTTCTCCCTCAGATAATATCAACCATCCATTCAGAATCTCAATTACTCCTAACTACGGAACTTGGCATCTTTTACTCCTGAGACTAACTTCGGCGAGCCGACTTCAACCCTTGTCCTTCCTTTGGACTCTTCGAACTCTCTATCCCTCCTGAGCTTGGTGCTTTCTACAAACTCAAGGATTCTAGGGAATTCTTGCACTCACTCCTTGCGACCTTCATGATAATCGTTGACTATCTGATGTCTTCCACCTCTGCGAACTCCTTGCGACATAAATCCTTCGACCACTCACTTGGGTTGGAAAATTCTAAGACTTCAACTAGCCTGCACACACCTTGCACGACTCTGTGCTATACTTGCACTTCTAATGGTATAAGAACAATGATATCCCTCCCGATCTTTTCCGAGATAAAATCAGAATCTTGTCAACGCACTCCTTGCAAGCTTTCACTACACTCCTTGAAGGAATTCTCAAGAAGAGAAACAATTGAAACTTACACTCTCCCTCTGAAGGACTTCATACATTCAACATGAAATCAAAGATACACACACAACATTGAAACAAATGAAAACATAGTATATAAGCAAACTGTAAACATACCATTCAATAGATGCAAACAGTGACCATAACAACACCATGAAATTGGATCAAATCATTCTTGTATTAATTTAAGTGCTTCTGTACATCGATTCAATAGCGACAACTATCTTCTCATACAACTTCTACAATCTATGTTTTTCTCTGCTCTCTTTCTCTACAGCTTCTAACTATTATGAGAATAATGATATAATACAATACATACAAGGGAGCTTTCTCGAGTTTTCTCTCCTACAACCTCAAGCTATCTAATCGAATTAAAGCCTACATCTACTTTACATTCATTACATTAAATGCCTACAACCGTCAAACGAGAGAAAATGCTCAAGATATGCGTTACAATCCCCAAAACATTTAAGGGCAATTACATCCTTCCAGCTATTACATTAATGTTTCATATTTTAAAATTCAAAACGTCTTCAAAATGTGCACTGGTGCATATCCAACTGTCCTCCACTTGATCTTGCTTGCGATGCTCCTGCATCATACTCCTCTGGCTGAAAAATTCATGGACTCCTATCCATGAGCTCCTACATTGTTTGTCCATGTTTCTGTATATTTGCTTCACTTTCCCAACTGGCATCTTCAATCGGTTGTCCTTTCCATTTTACCAAATACTCAAGATGTGTCTTCCTCTGGGTCTTCTTGCCAACTCTCTGGTCAATGATCTTTTCCATCTATGGATTTTTAGCTAAAAGCATCTGTTTGACCCATTGAATTTTATATTGATTATCTTCTCCTCCTACTTCATCTTCTCTGTAAGGATACAGATATCCTACGTTGAATACAAGAGATATTCCCACACCATCTGGCAATTCTATTTCATAATAATTTTCCTCAAATTTCCATAAACTCTTACACGACCCTATCTTTTTCATCTTCAACTTATTATACGTTCCCCTTGGAAATATTTATTTTATGAGATGTGCTAAAACTAAATCTCCCACTTTGAATTGAATCTCTCTCATGTGATGATCTGTTATGCACTTGTATTCCTGGTTGGAACTTTGCAACTGCTCTTTAATCTTATTGTGGAGCTCCTGCATCTCTGCTGCAAAATCTTCTGCTCCAACACTTCTGAACTCCATCTGCTCTAAGTATCTCAACTCAAGTACTCCTCTTGGCTGCATTCCATACATTATCTGGAATGGGCTCTATCCTGTGATTTTTTTAGGTGAGTCGTTATATGCAAATTTCGCTTGCAGAAGAATCTGATCCCACTGCTGTGATGTTTAGCTACTAAACTCCTCAATAAGTCCCCCAAACTTCAATTTACTACCTCAGTCTGTCCATCTGTCTGAGGGTGATATGTTGAGCTAAAAGATAAATATGTTCCCAGCTTCTTCCATAGTGTCCTCCAGAAATGACCAACAAATTTTGTATCCCTATCTGAAACAATACTCTTGGGTAAACCATGAAGTCGAACAACTTCTTTGAAAAACAGATTTGCAATCTGTGTTGCATCACTGGTTTTTTGACATGGAATGAAATGTGCAATTTTTTAGAATCTGTTGACTACCATGAATAATGAATCACAATCTCTTTTTTTCATCGACAGTCCTAACACAAAATATATGCTTACCGCATCCCACGGTCTCTCTGGTACTGGCAATGTTTGATACAATCCTGTATTCTGTCTTTTCCCCTTTGCGTGCTAGCAAATTCTACATATGTTGACAAATTTCTTGACATCTGTCCTCATCCCTGGCCAATAATATAAATTGTTCAGTTGCGCAAATGTTTTGTCATGGTCGAAATGTCCATCCAATCCCCCACTATGTTTTTCCTTTAAAAGGTTTTCTCTCATAGAACTCTTCGGGAGACACAACTGATTTCCTTTAAATAACAGTCCATCCTAAATTAAATATTCAATCAATTGGCTTCTATCTCTCAAAATAGGATTCTCACATGCTTCATAAGCGTCCTTGAAATCTGAATCATCTCTGTACATATCCTTAAGGCTATCAAAACCTAAGGTCTTCACATGAAACTCCTGCAGAATCAAACATTTCCTGCTCAATGCATCAACAACCTTGTTAGCAGTTCTAGAAATGTGCTTTGTAACAAAAGTAAAGTTTTGCATAAATTCAACCCATTTTGCATGTTTCTGGTTTAGTTTCTCCTGTTTGGTTATAAACTGTAAGGCATGGTTGTCTCTATACAAAAAGAACTCCTTCGGAACCAAGTAGTACCTCCATTTCTTCAGTGCTTGTATGACTGCATAAAAATATTTATCATACCTGGAATATTTCATCTTGGTCTCGTTCAGATTCTCACTGAAGTATGAAACTAGTCTATTGTCTTGACTTAAGACTTCTCCAATTTGAATCCACTTGCGTCACATCTAACTTGAAATGTTTTACTGAAATCTGGTAGAACCAGAACTGGTTGTTCAGTTATCTTCTCCTTTAACAACCTGAAACTTCTTTCTACTTCCTCTGTCCAATGAAAATATTTATGTATTTTCTTGACTATGTCCATCATTGATGCACTAATCCCACTAAATTTTTTGATGAACTTCCTATAAAAATTGGCTAGTCCATGGAAGCTTCTAACTTCAAAGATATTCCTCGGTGATGGCCATTCTTTGATCGCTTTTACCTTCTCAGGATCCATCTTCAACTCATTCAAAGAGATTACAAAACCCAAATAAATGAGTTTTGTCTTCATGAAATATGACTTCTTCATATTTATCAGCAACTTCTCTTCCTGCAACCTCCTCATCACTAGAGTTGAATGTCTCATATGCTCTTCCTCAGTCTTACTGAAGATCAGTATATCATCAGATACACAATTACAAATTTTCCAATGAAATATTTCAAGACTTCGTTCATTAATCTCATAAAAGTACTTGGCACATTCGTCAAGCCAAACAACATGACAATCCATTCATACATCCCTTCATTCATCTTAAATGTTGTCTTTCATTCATCACCTTCCCTCATTCTAATCTAATGATATTTGCTCATCCATCCTGGGTAAAGGAAATCTATACCTGATGGTGATTTTGTTTACAGCCCTCGAGTCTGTAGACATCCTCCATCCACAATCCTTCTTCAGACTTAACACTGTTGGTACAACGCATGGACTCAAGCTTTCCCTAATCAACCTTTTGTCCATCAAATCTTGGACTTGCTTCTTGACATCTTCATTCTCTTGTGGTATTAGTTTGTACGCTTCTTTGTTTAGTAAAATCACTCCTAGTATAAATTCAATGTGATGGCTTATACTTCTGATGGGCGGCAATGAACAAGGCAAATCGTCCACCACTTTATCAACGAAATTCTCCAGCAGTCCCTGAATTTCGTCCGGTAGATCATCTATCGAGGTACTGGTCAAGATGACTCTAGGTTTTCTTACCATAGCAAACTGCATGTCTTGATCTTTCTTGACTTCATCCAGAAGTTCCTTCCCACCCATGAGAAGTATAGTATTGCTTTCTTCTTCTTTCACCTTCTTATCTTCAATTAGCAGCAACATATGTGTCCTACCATTCTTTTCCAAGGTATAGGTGTTCTTCCTTCCGTCATGGATAACATTTCTATCATATTTACAGGGCCTTCCCAACAAGATATGATAGACATCCATGGGAATAACATCACATAAGATCTCATCTCTATAACCCCCTATCTTAAACTCAACTAAACATTGTTTAGTGACTATTACTTGATGTCCTTTTTGCAACCACGAGACTTTATATGGGCTTGGATGTGCAACTGTCTCCAATTATAGCTTCTCCACCATCTCTATGGATACTAGATTATCCATGCTTCCACTATAAACTACTACCTTGCATACCCTATCCTTGGTCTTGCAAGCATTTCTAAACAAACTGTTCCTTTGGACTGGATTCTCCACCTCCTTCTCTGTCTCCAAGAGAATTTTCCTCATCATTAAGGATCTTTCACCTTCTGCATCTTTTGCCTCAACATTTCTCCTTTGCACTTCTGAAATGTGAGCTTCACCTCCTCCATCTCTTTTTTATGTCGGGACATTCCCAATATTTGTGTCCAATCTTTCCACAGACAAAACACTTTATTTCACCTCCTCTGCCTCTTCCTCTTGCTCTTGCTCATGGAAAAGTGTTCCTATCGACATATTGTCTTCCTTGTGAACTTCCTCCCGTTTTTGGGTGGTTATGAGGTTTCTTATCTTCATCCTTGAGCTTCTGTCTCTGTCTTGGGAAACTACTTTTCCTCTACTCTGACTTCTACCTCTACCCCTTTGACCTTGCTTTCGGGCCAATTTCTCTTCTGCTTTCAAAGCAATCTGATAAGCATCTTCTACATTCTTGATTGTCACCATGCTCATCTCATCCTGAATGTCATATCTCAGTCCATTCATATATCTGGCGACGTTTTCATCATCACTCTCATGATCACCATCTCTAATGTTTATCCTACAAAATTCGTCAGTGTATTCCTTCATTGTCATCCCTTTCTGTCTCAAAATCTGCATTCTTCAGAACATATTGATTTGGTAATATCTGGGTATGAATTTATCTTTCATATTTGCTACCATTCTATCCCATCTTTTAATTATTTGTTTTCCTTTGCAACGCCTGTCAGCCTATAGTTCATCCCACCAAAGTGTTGCATTCCCTTCCAGTCTAGTGACAACGTGCTTTACTTTCCTGTCCTCTTCAATATCTTCATAATAGAAATATTTATCCAGAGCTCTAAACCAATCTAGTAGCTCCTCAATGTCTAAGTTTCCTTCATACATCAGGATTTCCATTTTTCCTCTGGCAACGATTCTTGCAACAGCTTTGAATAGACGTTCTCCTACAAAAACTTTGTCTACAACTTCTTCTTTACCTCCTTCTTCATTTTCACTTTCCGCCTCACTGATATATCAAGTATCAGGTGTTCACCTTTGTGTTGTCTCCATAGCATCCAATCGAGCATGAATTTCTCTCATTTCCCTTTCCACAGCTGGATCGGGCATGGGTCTCTCTTGATGCCTTCTTGGCGGCATTGTTTCAATTTGTCCATGTAGAATTCAAACCACAACTATCCTATGTCTTCGTTCTATAGAAAAAAAAAATTGTTAGCTCTGATACCACCTGACACAGAACCCCACCACAGCAGGGTCCACTTTACCTCCCAGCCTATGGATATTCATATTCCTTTGAGATAAAACAACTCTTTGATTCCCAGCTGGAATCTTCAACACATATAACCACAGGTCCTTATAGAATTTACACCTGTGTGAACAAACACTAGGTGAGAACCCCCACTCCTCGTGATAACCGGCGTGACCACAACCCTAAACCCCAAAGGTGCATTGCGCTTCACGATATCAGGAATTTCATTGCAAGGCAGCCCGACTCCTCCGATTTTTGAAAACCCAAAAAGGGATAATGGTCCACTAGCTCCTCCCTTATGCATCTATCATATGACCTCCAGTCAATTCCTGGGGCTACACCTCCAAGCGTGTCAGGATTTTACAACTTACGAGTTCATTATGCAACTCTCCTCCTTTTCTTGAAGCCCAAACTCACAACTTCCTCTCCTATAAGTCGATGGTCCTGATTTCTCCATGATCTGACGGTCTAGATCGCATCGACATTTCACAACTCATGATTCTCGAGTTATAACCTTCCCCACGCTTCTGACTTCCAAAAATCTGAAACTTGGAGTGCCAGATCGAGGAATCTCTCCCGATTGGATCTGACGGCCACTATCCCTTCTTAACTTGCGAGTGTTGAAATACACTGAACCTTAACGTCTCCGCAGATCAATTAGATCCAATGACCCATGGAAAATCGGTGTTTCTCCCTCCAAGAATATGAACCATCCATTCAGACTTTCAATGACTCCCAGCCAAGGAACTTGGCATCTTTTACTCCTAAACTTAACTTCGGAAAGCCGACTTCAAATCTCATCCTTCCTTTGAACTCTTCTAACTCTCTATCCCTCCTAAACTTGGTTCTTGCTATAAAATCAAGGATTCTAGGGAATTCTTGAGCGCACTCCTTGCGACCTTCACGATAATCATTGATTATCTTATGTCTTCCACCTCTGTGCACTCCTTGCGACATAAATTCTTCGATCACTCACTTGGGTTGGAAAAGTATAAGACTTTGTTGAAATTACTAAGGCAACTGAGAGGTGTGGGTGAATCAGTTGTTACTATGCTTAAACAATATTAAGTCTATTAAACCATTTTTAATATTTCATCAAGTGACCATCAATATTATACATCATATGAACAACATAAATAATGAGCATCAATCACACATAAGATATACACAGAGACAGATTTTCAAGAGGAAACCCATAAAGGGAGAAAACCTCTTCTTCTTCAAAATGATAGGAAGTCTTTTAAGTCCTGTACATCATATATGTTTGAGCACCAACTCAAAGTGAGGCTGCTACCTCTGTTTTACAAGCTCCAACTTGTTTAAGAGCACCAACTCTCTGGTTTCTTTAGCACCCACTAGAAGGAAGCACCAACTCCCTTAATGTTCCAGCACCAACTGGATGGAAGCACCAAATTCTAGTTACAAAGGCTCCATCCTGTATAACAGAGAACACCTATTCTCCCTTGCACCACCCTGCCACCCTGGTTTCTCTGGCTGCAACCAGATGGAAGCTACAACTCCCTGTGTTCAAGCACCTACTTGAACCTTTGAGGACAACAATCCTCCCTAGCACTTCCCAACCACCCTAATTATAAATAAATGATTGAATAACCAACAACACAAATAAATCGATTCTTACCACTTCTTCTCTGTTCTAAAAATTTGGTCTGCTTCTAATTGTTCTGCAATTCTTCTCTTTCTCTGTCTGTTTTACAATTCTTCTCTTCTTCAAGTTGTTCTGCAATTATGCTCTTACTTCTGTCTATTCCTTATCTGTTACTCATCTCTAAGTTTTATCTCACACTGCGCATATTGTCGGTCTCACACTGCGCATACTGTAATTTTTCCTTTCTTACAGTTCAACTCATTTTTTCATTCAGAACCACCAACCACGCACAGTCATTGCATGTTTCATTTATACACTTCAACCCCTTCAATTACCCCTCAAAACCCTATAACAACGCTTCAACAACTGAAATGGAAACCGATCAAGAATCATGAATCAATTTTTCTACCTGAATCGTAACTGATTGATTAACTGTGAAGTGCAACAGTAGCCCCCCGATCATATTCAAATTCACCTACACCATTGGATTGAATCCGTAGGGTGTTGCATTTATTTTTCCATTTTGCATTTTGACATTTTAGCATTTCGGCATTCCTGTGGTGAAGAGTCTTGACTCTTCATGTTACAATCGCCGAAAAGGAGCCAGATAAATGGTCCACAAAACTTCATAATATGATCCCTTTTTTTCTTAATCAAACAGCTGAAGGGATTTCAGCGTTTTTCCCTTCGAGTCATCGTGACTCCAAAATTATAAAATTCATGATCACAAAATCTTCGAAGTGATCGAACGGTTCTCATAACCCACTGAGATGGACGGTTGACGAGATTTTGGAGTTTTTCCTTTCAGGTTTCTGAGACTCACAATAGTCCCTTTCGACATTTCAGAGTTCGAGACTTCATGATGGTGGAGTTTTTGCTTGCTATGTGAAACCCCGAAATAGAAAGTTCTGATGTGACATAAACCTACTGACGTCACACATGGATTGACATGTTCTGAATAGTTGCCACGTGTCACTCTGATT
Organism: Picea glauca; assembly: GCA_000966675.3. Classification (NCBI taxonomy): domain Eukaryota; kingdom Viridiplantae; phylum Streptophyta; class Pinopsida; order Pinales; family Pinaceae; genus Picea; species Picea glauca. The sequence continues at coordinate 79,714 of JZKD02S1675946.1, forward strand.
TGTGACTTACATGTGCCTGAAATGTTGAATCAGCTTGACACTTGTCATTGCCTGAATGTGCCACATGTCCTTAGCTGACGTGGTTTACTGACGTGGTTTTTTGATGTGCTTGTTCTAGGATTTTGGGGTTCGCTACTTCAAAAGGTTAAAGTTCCTTTGATCTTTGATTTCCCGGTCTACGAAAATCCGAAATGGAGTCTTTGTTGATGTTCTTGTTTCAGGATTTCGACGTTTCTCATTTCGCAACTTCGGTACTCCTATGATGAAGAGTCTCGACTCTTGACTCCTCCAACTCTCGGTATCTGAAACTTTGAAATGGAGTCTTTGTTGATGTGCCTGTTTCCATATTTTTTTGTTTCACATTTCGCAACTTCAGGACTCCTGTGATGAAGAGTCTCGACTCTTGACTCCTCCAACTCCCAGTATCTGAAACTCTGAAATGGAGTTAGATCAACTTTTAGGCATTTTGCATTTTGCAACTTCGAGACTCCTATGATGAAGAGTCTCGACTCTTGACTCCTCCAACTCTCAATATCCGAAACTCCAAAACGTCATGGTTTCGCATTTCGCGATTTTCTATCGTGATTTGCTTCCTTGACTCCTTGAGTTTTCACTTCTGATCTTGTCATGCGATCATTGTTGCATTGTTGGTCTTGGTCTTTTCCATCAATGACAAGCACACATACTTTTCCTCTATCTGAAAACATGCCAACAATATCCCCATTTGGAATTGATGGAAACCCCTTGAATAACGTCCAACTATACCACTGTAGCATCCAACTATACCACTATAGCATCCTTGAAATTACTACACTTTCTCCCCCTTTGACATCAATGTCAAAGAAGAAACACGCCCCCCCTGAGATGTTGCAGTACATACTCCCCCTGTCAAATATCAGAAGCTTAGAAATACAACAGATATTCAATAAGTACTCCCCTTGACCAGGTGAACAAATTAGACGAAAGAATTTATAACCCCCAACTTTTGACGAAGATATCCAAAAGGGATCACTGCTAACGGTTTAGTAAAGATATCATCTATTTGTTCTGTGGAAGGAATATAATTCAGCTGAATGACTTTGTTTGTAACTTGTTCTCTGAGAAAATGGTATTTTATTGGTATGTGCTTAGAATTTGAATGAAGTGCATGATTCTTAGAGAGACTGATGGCACTGGTGTTATCACAGTGAAGTGGAATGGGATCAGTGTAAGTTACCTTCAAATCTGCAAGAGTTTGTATCATCCATAAAATTTGTGTGCAACAAGTAGCAACAACAATGTATTCTACCTCTGTAGTTGATAATGAAATGGATCCTTTCTTTATACTAAGCCATCTACTAATGAGTCACCCAGAAAGAATGCTCCTCCACTGGTGATTTTTCTCTCATCAACACAGTTTGCCCAATCTGCATCTGAATAAGCAGTTAACTGAAAAGTATGAGCATAAGTCATTGTTCCCTTCAAGTATTTGAATATCCTTGTGACAGCTACCAAGTGACTTTGTTTAGGAGTTGTCTAATAATGACCTACCATTCCAACAACTTGCATTATATCACGATGGGATGATGTGATGTACATAAGACTGCCAATCATTGATCGGTATGTCCTTTGATCAACATCGAGTGAAATGTCATCTTTACTGAGCTTGCAACCAACCACCATAGGTGTACTAATGGGAGAGGAATCCTCCATCTGAAATTTCTTCAACATCTCTTTCAAATATTTTTCTTGAGAGATAAATATTCCTGCAGAACTTTGATTTAATTGTAAACCAAGAAAATATGACAGTTCTTCTATCATTGACATCTCAAACTCTATTTTCATAGAGTTAGCAAACCACTGGACAGATGATTCATTAGTACAACCAAAAATAATATCATCTACATAAACCAAAACAACTAGTAAATTATCACCTTCATACATAATGTAGAGATTGTTGTCAATAGTACCTTTCTTGAACCCTTTGTCTTGTAAAAATTTGTCCAGTCTATAATACCAAGCTCGTGGTGCTTGTTTCAATCCATATAAGGCCTTCTTCAGCTTGCAAACATAATTAGGATTATCTGTCAATGACAATCCTTCAGGTTGCTCCATATATACTTCTTCCTCTAGATCTCCATTAAGAAAAGCTAACTTAACATCCATCTGATACACTTTAAAGTTCTTATGGCATGAATATGCAAGGAACATTCTGATGGCTTCCAATCTTGCCATTAGTGCAAAGGTTTCATCAAAATCTTGACCTTCAACTTGTGCATACCCTTTACAGACCAATCTGGCTTTATTTCTAACAACTTGTCCTTTTTCATTCATTTTATTCTTGAACACC
>JZKD02S1675946.1:82092-183122 GCA_000966675.3 Picea glauca
AATATGTCTGAGGTATGTTCCTTTCATTCATCATTGATCTTGCCATTTGTTGTACTGATCTATTCTGCCTCTCAACAACTCCATTTTGCTATGGAGTCCTTGGAATTGTGTACTCACTTTTGATTCCATGTTTATCATAGAACTCTTTGAAGTTCCATGAGATAAACTCTCCTCCTCTATCAGACCTTACTGCCTTCAATCTTTTTCCTGTTTGATTCTTATTTAGAGCCTTAAACACTTTGAATTTTTCAAATGCTTCAGATTTTTCCTTCAAAAAGGAAACCCATGTTAGTCTAGAATAATCATCAATAATCAACATAAAATAATTTTCTTTTCCTGTACCTTGTTTCCTTGATGGTCCACATAAATCCATATGTACTAACTGGAGAGTTTTTTTTTTTGAAGGAAAGTTTTTAGATTTGAACTGTGTCCAAGTAAGCTTTCCTATCTAGCATGGTTTAAAAACATAATCATATGGCTTTGATATCTTTGGAAGATCCTTTACTGCCCCACTATTTTTGAGATTGATTGTATGGTCAAAATTTAAGTGTCCAAGTCTCCTATGCCATAGCCAACTTTCATCATACTTGCTTAAGTGGCATTCTTCTTTTTCTTCTTTTAACACATAGACATTGTTTCTGTTCTTATCCCTTTTACAACTAGTTGTCATGAATTCACATATTTTATTCTACAATCTTTAGAGGTAAAAATGACTTCACATCCTCGGTCACAAACTTGACTGACACTAAGAAGATTATGTTTCAGACCTTCTACAAACAACACATCTTGAGCTTTCCCTTTTCCATTACTCAAACTTACCATTCCTTTACCTTTTATTTTTCCTGGTGCATCATTTCCAAAAGTTACATCCCCTGATTTGCTTTCACTTAGAGTTAGAAACTTACTTTTATCTCCAGTCATATGTTTTGAACATTCACTGTCAATATACCAGGGATTCTTTTGTCTTTGGGATGATAACACTAGTCTACACTTGTCATCTTCTTTCTTCTTCCCAATCTTGAAATTTTCAGCAGTAGGATTCGAATTTGACTTAAAACTCCTTAAGCGACAATCTACAGCTTTATGTCCATAGTTATGAGAGATGTAACATTTTGGTTCACTATGTTAGCATTGGAAGTCACTCCTGGATTGCTTGCAGGAGCCGAGCCCAACGCCCATCAGTTTTATGTCATGATTGTTTTAATGGGTGATCAAATGGGTAGAGACTCAGGATGGAATCACTCTAGCTCGAAGACCGGGTCTGGTATGTGAAGAACAAGGGAGGTCTTGATCTAACTTCAGTTAGTAGATTGATTGTAAAATAGGCAGGTGGAAGACTTGGTAAGAGGAGTGAGCGAAACTACCTTGGGTAATGGGCCTTTCAGCAGTTTGCAAAAGAAAAAATCTAAGTGAAAGATCCTCTTGGCTCAGAGTTTCGGGTAACTGAAGGGGTGACTTGACTAGATACTCCAATTCCAAGTCATTCAGTGCTAAGAAAAACACAGAGACCAATTAGAAACAATGCGACTGTTACAGTGATCCAACCTACATCATCCTATAACAGTCACAACTCGACTGGATCCTCCAATTCCAAGTTGTTCTAATACAATATGAACAAAGACATGGAAAGAAGATGACATTCATAAGGCAAGAAGTCTTAGATGTTAATCCACAACCAGAATAACCAGTGCTTAGTTAAATTTTTTACAATCGGGAGCCTTGCTCAACCATCGATACCTTCAAAAATGCAAAAACTTAGTACATATACTTGGGAAGATTTGCCCAACAGAGGCGTGCTCGCCCTCCAAGGTGTAGCGTATCTTCAATCAATCTTCGGGCTGAAGTCCTTCATCAAACGTCTCCTTAAATTCGCATGGCCTTTGTAGGGGAGGTAGCTGAAACATTAAAGGCCAAAATGGCGTGTGCAGACTTCTTTGTCTAGTCAAGGACTTTGGCATGGCTTCTTTGGAAAAATCAGTACACAGAACTCCTTCAAGTAGACCACTTTCCAGACCCTCCATACCTCACACTCAATGAATGAAAAGAGGTTTCAACCACCCGCTCTTGCCTTCATTTACTCCAAGCAGAAACCAGGAGCAAAATCGTATCCGATGGCACCTGGAAATCACGATGATCCTTTCGATGACTGGACTCGACGCTGTTGGCCCCTTTTGCTTAGCTCTTTTATTTCCCAAGTGACCATAGACCGTGACCCTGCTTTTATTCCCATAGGCACTTTTGGCATTTGCGAATAGGAAGGACCTGATCCTTTCTTATCATAGTTGCGATGGGAAAAACGCTGAGACGGCTCAATTGGGCGCCACACGCCCTTCAAATCTGACGGTCCTTAACTCACTCGATGTTGTTGTGGGCCCTAGGTCCTGGACACTCTCGCTACTTCATGCATCGGAGATATGAGGGAGTTGCTCCTTGCACTTCGAAACCGCGATGGGCGAAAAGGCGGGGAGCCTAATTGCACGCCAGGTGTCCGTTTCAGATGGATGACTGAGACTGCCCCTTGATACTTTGGGCCCGACTTTGGGCATTATCGACACTTTGGGGTTCGGGGTTTCGAGATGTACAACGACATAAAACCTTCACCCTTTGAACTCACGACTGCCGAAAAGTCGACGTGACCAGATCTCGTGCCACGTATCCTTTGGGATGAATGGTTGCCATCCATTCCTGCAAAAAATATGGGCGCTATCCATTGCGCTAACCTAGATGCAACTTCACTAACCACGATTTCCTGCCAACCATTGATCTGTCCCCTTGGATGAATCCTGATCATCAAAATTAGACTGCTCACTCGCTTGATTTAAGCCCGAAATAGATTTCTTCTGTGAGCTGCGCTCGATGCTCATCATGCCACTTGCAGAGTTGATTACTCTTGCGCTTTGGATGAGTAATGTTACTAACATTAGGCTCCATGGGGGATAGAGTCATCCCTGCGATGCTCTAAGGACTCATTTTGCAGTTCCAGTGCCTTGTCGTTGGGCTATGGATTCATTTACTAAGCCAAAACAATAAAAGTAAAAACAAACAACAGAAAGGACAATATTTACAAAACATAGGAGCCACCGAAGCCTCAGACAAAACATTTTTTGAGAAAATGCCCATTTACTGGGTTGCTGAAAACGTCTTCACCTTCCAAATCCTGCAACCTGTACATGTTATTTGAGAAAGTCTCAGAGATTTTTAAAGGCCCAATCCACAGGGCTTCAAATTTGTCGTGTTTTCCCTTATCTTGCTTAGGAACATCCCATTTCAGCACCAGGTCTCCTGTCTGGAACCGCTCCTTCTTGGCCTTCTTATCGAAAACCTTCTTGATCCTTTGCTAATGGTCCTGAATTCTATCCATTGCCTGCTCCCTGGCCTGTTGGACCTCCACTAGCTGATGAATCCTTCTGATCATGTCATCAGGCTCCTCCTGATGATCCTAGAGGAATTTTGCTACAGGAATGGATAGATGAGAAGGAAAAACAGCCTCTGCTCCATAGACTAATTGGAAAGGAGAGACGCCTATAGATCTCTTTGTGGTCACTCAGTTGGCCCATAGAACAAATTTCAATCTGGAATGCCAGGCCTTCTTGTTGTCTTCCAACAGTCTTTTGAGGATCCTTATCAGGCTTTTGTTGGAGGATTCTGCTAAACCATTGCCTTGGGGATAGTATGGGGTGGACTGAATCAGTTTAATCCTAAACTGATCATAGAACTTGGCTAATGGCTTATCCCTAAAATATGTTGCGTTATCAGTGACAATCTTACTTAGACAGCCGAATCTTGTGATGAGATCTTCCAGGAATCCAATGATTACCTTGTGGTAAGCACTCCTAGTGGGGACAACTTCAATCCACTTGGTAAAGAAATCTGTAGCAGTCAGGATCGATCTGTGCTGCCCATTGGAAGTTGGGTGAATTTCACCAATGAAATCTAGGCCCCATTGCTGGAAAGGTCCTGAAACAACCACATGATTTAATGGCAAGGACTTGAGTTGTTGCTTTCCTGCAAATATTTGACATTTGATGTAGGCCCTGACCCTTCTACAGACGTCAGCGAACACGGTGGGCCAGTAGTATCTGACCCTAAGGATTTTGTGGGCTGTGGCCTTCCAGAAATGGTGCCCTCCACATAGGCTACTGTGAAATTCAGCCATGATCATATCAGCCTCTTGTGAATTCATGCATTTTAAAATCACCCCCAGGGGGTCTTTCCAGTATAAAATTTGATCGATAAGGCAGTATCTGACTGCCTTGAGATTTAGGGCTTTTGCTTTGTTTCTTTGCAGGCTGTCTGGAGGCCGCACCTCTTGCAGAAAGAATATGACATATTTATACCAAGGACATCGAGCCAATGGGGGCTCCTTTTGAGGGTCTCTTTCAGACAACCGAGCCTGCTGAATTTCTGAGCATTCGTTGATGAAACTTATCCCCAAATCTTGGCAATTGGCTTCAACCAATAGCTTGGCTAAGCCCTAACCTTTGATCAATTTGGTAGGCTTTATTTCCAGGTCAAATTCCAGAATCCTGGCTATCCACTTACTCCTTCTCCCGTCTATGTCAGGCTGGATAAGAATGTCTTTAACAACAGTTGAGGGGACATAAGCGATGATTTTTTACTGCAGGACATAGACTCTAAATGCCTTGAGAGCCTTTACCAAGGCATAAGCCTGCTTCTCCATAGTGTTATACCTGACTTCGGCATCCCTCAATGCTCGACTGAAATAGGCCACGGGCTGCTCTAGCCCAATCTCGTTTGTCTGTAATAAAATAACAGCCACCGTGTCGGGTGAGCAAAGGAAAAAATAAGGAAATCCTTTGAGTAATTGGGACTAATAAGCACAGGGGCTTCAGTCAGGGCCTTATTTATCTTCTCAAAGGAATGTCGTGATTCAGAAGTCCACCTCACTTCATTTCCTTTCCTTAACATGGTTGTTATAAGTTTTACCTCCTCAGAAAATTTATCTTACCAAGGAAAGATTGGACCTCCTTCTTGGACCTCAGGATTGATAAGGCTTGTATTGACTCAACTCTGACTCCTTCTGCTGATACTATGTGGCCTAGAAAATTTCCCTCCTACATGGCGAACAAAGACCTCTTGGGATTTAATGAAATGCCAAAACTCCTGCATTTTATAAAAACCTTTCTGAGACGACAACGATGTTCTTTATCAGATTTTTAAAACACTGTGATGTCATCCAGATAGACGACCACAAATTTATCCTTTTCCCCAACGAAAGTTATGTCCATGGCATGCTGAAACATTGCCCCTACATTCATTAATCCAAATGGCATCTTGGCGTACATGAATGTGCCCCATGGAGTGGTAAATGTTGTCTTTTCCCTATCCTCAGGCAGAACAGAGACTTGATTGTAGCCAGAGAAACCATCAATCATGGACATCCTGGATTCTCCTGTTACCCTCTGCAGTATATGTTCCATTTTTGGTAAGGGGTAATTTTCCTTTCGTGAGCTATTGTTCAGGTTTCTGAAGTCTACACAGAGTCTGATTTCTCCATTCTTTTTCCTTACTGGTACCAAGTTGGCCACCCACTCCGAATATCTTAGTGGTACAATGATCTGAGCTTGAAGCAGCTTCTTCACTTCCCTCTCCATAATAGGAAACAACATAGGATTGATCTGTCTCAGCTTCTGCCTAAATGGTTTTTCCTCCCCTTTCAACAGGATTTTATGCTCGATGACAGAAGTGTCATATGTTTTGAGGTCTTCGTAGGTCCAAGCGAAAACATCAGCAAATTCCCTTAAAAGTCCAATGTATTCAGACCTCTACTCCTCTGTCAGGCTTCTTGACAATTTGACAAACTTGGGCTCATTTTCGGTACTGATGTTGCACCGAATAGTACCAACATCATCCTCCGAGATTTCCCCTTTTAATGACACATCATTTCTATCAAAAAGAATTTCCAAAGGAACTAGTCCTCTTGGAATATGATTGCTGGGTAGCTCCACAATGTTATGCTCTGCAATCTTATTCAGAAAATTACCCCCATCAAGATTTTCTTCAGAGACAGAGTCTTGGTCGAAATGCATATTTGAAAATTCTTCAATAGTCTCCAAGAACTTCTTGATCTCGAGATCATTGTCGAATAACTTCCAATGTTTGAGGTTGACAGGTATGGAGGGCCTGTATTTTACTTCTACATCATATCTGAATTTGGGCGGCAAGGGTACGTTGAAATTGCTTGCTGATGTAGCCAAGGAATCTTCCATTGTGTTCTCCTCTCTTGGGATGAAAGAAATGTTAAACGCTGAGAAGAAACTGTCAATTAGGTCCCATACCTCATTTCTGTAACTCCTGAGTCGAGGATGCTTAGCCTGATATGCGCTTCTGATCTGTTGGACCACCAACTCTGCGTCTCTGAACACTGCTACTTCCTGAATTCCCATTTCCCTTGAAGCTCTTAATCCTAGGATAAGAGCTTCATACTCTGCCACATTGTTGGTAGCTTCAAATTCTAGTTTGTATGACAGAGATATGGTTTCCTGAGCAGGTGACACAAAAAACACCCCAGCTCCAGCGCCTTCCCTGGAACAGGCTCCATCAAAGAACATTTTCCAGATGGGGGTGATGGAGGAAGGAAATTCATGGGAAGTGATGGGCGGCTTTCTGAGATTTAGAAGAGTCTCGGGAGCACTAGTGAGTTGTAGTATGCTGGAACCTAAATCAGTGTCCAAGGCAAAAAATGGGATGGTTGGTAGGGTTGGCCTCATCACTGATTATATAGGCCAATTGGGATTCCCTGTATAGTCTTCTATGCTCTCCTCCAAACACTGGGATAGTAGCATATGTGAGGTCCATCTGCAAGGTTCCCCCCAATCTTTTTATCCAAGATATTGATAAAAACATTCCGAACTTGGGGGGGACATCAGCCACTACAATATCCATGACCACACTTTTCATGGGCAACTGAAACAAGGTCACAACCAGGCCTTTGATAACTCCTAGACATTGAACTTTTATGGAGTCAAATGAATAGAGGTCATGATATGCTCGGGTGACTTCTAGCCCTAAATCTTCCATGAAATTGTTTGGCATGAGGTTGTGGGAAGCCCCCGAATCCATCAAGCAGTTATGCATCACCTTGTCATGTATATTCAAGGAAGTGTAGAAGGGAGGGGATGAGTCATTCCTGTCTTCTACCATAGGACCTAAAATAACTGCAGGCTTTTCATCTTGCAAATTGACCTAAAAGCTCAGAGAAACGTTTCTTGAACCCTTCATGTTTAATCAATTCGTTTAGGGGCACAGGGATTCTGATCTTTTGAATTTCATGTTTGAAATTGAAAGAAAATGCAAGCTCAAGATTTCTCTTATTTCAGGAACATGACTCTGGACTATGAGAGAGAGGGGTCAGCGCTTCTTACCTCTGTGACTGTCCTCTACCTCATAAGCAGGCTTCTCTATTCTAGTGGACTGATCAGGAACATCAGGTGCTACTATCTTTTTCTTAGACCTCAGATCATATCTGCCTTGGTTGCCACTAGCCTTGTCTCTCTTGCTCAGTTCATTTAGCTGACTGTCCATGAGAGACTCCTCGTATGCTGATTTATTGAGATGAGGAAAAGGAGGAGTGTCTCCGAAGAAATAGATTTCATGATCAGGCTCATCTGTTTCCCCTTCTTCCCCCTCGGCCACAAAATTGTTTTGAAAAGGGACCTAAATTTTCTGGTCTTCTCTGTCTCTTCCCCTCTCTCTTTGCACATTCGGGGGAGTAAAATTGTTTGGCCTCCTGAAACCTCCTTTGTTTTCGTCATTTTGAGGGCCCTTGTATGCTTTCCTCCCCTCAACCCTCATTCTCTCCATCTCTACAGACAGAGACTTCACCATCTTGGTCAGTTCATCCACTTGAGGGTGGGGCATCAATGGGCCAGAAGTTGAGGTTTCCGATCTTCCCTTTCTCTTGTCTTCTTTGGCTTTGTTCCTCAGTCTATCAAATGCTAACACATTTGATTCCACCTCTATGGATGCATCTTTCATTTGAGCTAAGGAGGTGGCTCTTCTTTCTCTTAATAAAAGACAGAAATCGGGACCAAACGCACTAGCATAAGAAATCTTGGCCGAGGCTTCTGAGGGCTTTATTTCGGCAGGAATTTTATTATACATCTTATTAAATCTTTTGGAGAAGTAAGAGATGGACCCTCCTTCCATTTTCTTCAAAGACCCGAACTCTTTCATGTAATACATGAAATCCTTCCTATCTCCCCACTGCCTCAGGAAAGCACTACCTAGAGCTTCGATCCCAACAATAGATCTGGGGGCTAGTCCTCTAAACCATTTCCTCACCTCGCCATCCAAGCTTTGGATGAAGACTCTCATCCATACATCTTCATTTTCAATGTCGAGGTTGTCTGCGTAGCTATAGAAAGCAACCAGGTTCTCTTCCGCAGTTACGTCCCCTTCCCCGGTGAACTTGGGCATGTATTTCAAGTAATCTCCAGCAGGGAGAGGATTCATAGGATCGGGTAGAACTAAGGGATCATATCTGGCAGTGACTATGGTGTCCATTCTATTTAGAGGGGGATTAGCGCCATCCATAGGAATATTAGGTGGAGGAGAAATTGGAGGAGAAGGAGTTCGCGAGGGGGCTACTGGGAATGAGTCTCGAAGTGGAGTGGGAAACAAGAGGGGATTTAAGGAGAAGGGTAACAAGCTCAAGTCAGCAAGTGCTCCTCTTTGCATAGGAGTGGTAAAAATAGGCGTGGGAAAATATTCTGTGGTCCTGGGTCTACGCCAGGGTATAGCTTCGGAGGAGAGGGGAGTGACAAGAGTTTCTCCCTCCAATCCCAGACCAGGAGGGGAAAACTCAGTAGGAACACTCCCGAAATTTAGGAAATGGGACACCTTGGAAGGAGGTCAGTCAAGAATTTGAGGAGGAGAAAATGGAGTTCTTACAAAAGGATATGGAGGATTACCTGGTTCGACGATGGAAGCTTCTTCTTCAGAGGCCTTTCCTTTTCTGAGAACCACCTACGGATCAGTTTCAGGTGTAGCTAGAGGCAGTTGTGGATGAGACCACGTGTGTCTACCTCTGAAAGCCACAATTAACACTACAAGTTAGCCACAATGGAGTCGTCACAATGGATTCGCCATGTGCATAGTAGAAATATTTAAAGGATCTGATACCTGATGCAACTTCAGAATCAGAGGCTCAATGTCGTTCAATCCTGGGGAAAATTTTTCAACTTCATCCCCAGCAATGGCGCTAGAAATGTTAGCGTCGGAAGTCACTCCTGGATTGCTTGCAGGAGCCGAGCCCAACGCCCATCAGTTTTATGTCACGATTGTTTTAATGGGTGATCAAATGAGTAGAGACTCAGGATGGAATCACTCTAGCTCGGGGACCGGGTCTGGTATGTGAAGAACAAGGGAGGTCTTGATCTAAATTTAGTCAGTAGATTGATTGTAAAATGGACAGGTGGAAGACTTGGTAAAAGGAGTGAGTGAAACTACCTTGGGCAATGGGCCTTTCAGCAGTTTGCAGAAGAAAAACTTTAAGTGCAAGATCCTCTTGGCTCAGAGTTTCGGGTAACTGAAGGGGTGACTTGACTGGATCCTCCAATTCCAAGTCATTCAGTGCTAAGAAAAACACAGAGACCAATTAGAAATAATGCGACTGTTACGGTGATCCAACCTACATCATCCTATAATAGTCACAACTCGACTGGATCCTCCAATTCTGAGTTGTTCTAATACAATATGAACAAATACATGGAAAGAAGCTGACATTCATAAGGCAAGAAGTCTCAGATGTTAATCCACAACCAGAATAACCAGTGCTTCGTTAAAGTTTTTACAATCGGGAGCCTTGCTCAACCATCAATACCTTCAAAAATGCAAAAACTCAGTACATATACTTGGGAAGATTTTCCCAACAGAGGCGCACTTGCCCTCCAAGGCGTATCATCTATTCAATCAATCTTCGGGCCGAAGTCCTTCGTTAGACGTCTCCTTAATTTCGCATGGCCTTTGTAGGGGAGGTAGCTAAAACATTAAAGGCCAAAATGGCATGTGCAGACTTCTCTGTCTAGTCGAGGACTTCGACATGGCTTCTTTGGAAAAATTAGTACATAGAACTCCTTCGAGCAGACCGCTTGCCAGACCCTCCATACCTCACACTCAATGAATGAAAGGAGGTTTCAACCACTCGCTCTTGCCTTCATTTACTTCAAGCGGAAACCAGGAGCGAAATCGTATCCGATGGCACCTGGAAATCGCGATGATCCTTTCAGTGACTAGACTCGATGCTGTTGGCCCCTTTTGCTTAGCTATTTTATTTCCCAAGTGACCACGGACCATGACCCTGCTTTTATTCCCATAGGTGCTTTCAGTGTTCACGAATAGGAAGGAGATGATCCTTGCTTATCATAGTTGCGATGGGCAAAACGTCGAGACGGCTCAATTGGGTGCCACGAGCCCTTCAAATCTGACGGTCCTCAACTCACCCGACGTTGTTGTGGGCCCCAGGTCCTGGACGCTCTCACTACTTCGTGCATCGGGGATATGAGGGAGTTTCTCCTTGCGCTTCAAAACCACGATGGGAGAAAAGGCGGGGAGCCTAATCGCGGGCCAGGTGTCCATTTCAAATGGACGGCTGAGACTGCCCCTTGATACTGTGGGCCCGACTTTGGGTGTTATCGACACTTTAGGGTTCGAGGTTTCAAGATGTACAATGACATAGAACCTTCACCCTTTGAACTTGCGACTGCCGAAAAGTTGGCGTGACCAGATCTCGTGCCACGTGTCCTTTGGGATGAATGGTTTCCATCCATTCCTGCACAAAATATGGGCGCTATCCATTGTGCTAACCTCGACGCAACTTCGATAACCGCAATTTCCCGCCAACCATTGATCTGTCCCCTTGGATGAATCCTGATCGTCAAAATCAATCTACTCGCTCGCTTGATTTAAGCCCGAAATAGATTTCTTCTGTGAGCTGCGTTCAGCGCTCATCGCGCCACTTGCAGACCTGATCACTCTTGTGCTTCGGACGAGTAATGTTACTAACACACTAAATAGAAGATCATAGCGATTGTTATGCTCATAACTATTGTTATTCTTAACTTGCATCCTTTTCCCAGCCATCGCATGATTTATAGTATGACGTTGTTTGTTTCTTGGTTGTCTCGATCTTTGTTGTGGAATATGGTTATTCGTTGAATATCTTGATTGTTCATATCTAAATCTTAAAGAACAGTTTATATCTTTGTGACCAAAATTAGAGCAGAAAAAACAATAACCATAGAGAAAGCATTTGTACCTTGAAAAAGTTTGTCTTCTTTGAGGAGATCGATTTCTTTCATGCCGATAATCTCTCTGATCTACAAATTCAGTTTTGGTACTTTTTCTTTCATTCCTTCTTGGTGACTGATTCTCTTTTTTTGTTTCTGCAGAGTGACCATTGTCAATGTTTGAGGATTTGACAAACTTGATAGGTTTTTTATTACTTGGATGATCACTACTTAATCCTTCTTCATACCCCAAGCCAGCTTTCAACTTTGGGTTTCTTTGATGATTTAGAATGGAGGTTAATCCTTTTGAGGCTTTAATACTTGGCAGATTTTGATGATACAAGGCTTGAAACTTCTCCAACTCTTTCTTAGTTTTCACTACCTCTTCTTCTAAGGATTCACACCTTACTTTATTCTCTGATAACTGTTGTTTCAGAATGTCCTCGATTTTCTTTGCCTCTTCTAATTCCACTTTTAGCAGAGCAAAGTCTTCATCAGGTTGTTTACTGTCTTTCTCGAACTATATCAACAACTTTTTTTGTTTTCTCTTCTTACATCTGAGTCTGTCAATTTCTTCCAAAGCACTGATTAATTCACCTTCCATATCTACCACAACTTCTTCATCATCCATTTCACCTCTTCTGTGCTCATTATCAAGATCTCCCATAGCCATAAACATAAAATCATTCACTTTGTCTTCACATGATGAATCACTATCTATGTCTTTTGAGGAATTGTCATTATTTGCACACAAACTTTTCTTTTTACTATATTTCTTGAATTTGTACTTCTTTTCATCATCAGAGTTCTGGTCCTTTTTCTGATGGGTACACTTAGATGCAAAATGACCTATCTTACCACAATTAAAACATTTGAAGGGAATCTTTCCTTGATATTTTCCTGATCCTTTCTTTAACCTTCTCGCAACTTTTGCTTCAATATCATCTAAATCTGAATCAGTATTCTTGTCTTCTTTAAAAGATGATTCTCTGGTGATGGATTTATCTTTGTTGATTCTCATTTCATATGCAGTTAAATTTCCTAGGATTTGATCAATGGACAGGGTTTTAAGATCATTTAGTTCTTCTATTGCAGAGACTTTGGGATTAAATTTGTCAAGCAAAGATCTTAAAATATTCTGAACTAAAATTGATTCTTCAATCTTCTCACCAAGACCCTTCATGGAATTCACAAGTTCTTCAACTCTTAAAAAATACTTGCTAACTATTTCATCTTCATTCATCTTTAGTTGTTCAAACTTCAACCTAAATGTTTGAAGTTTGGCCTCTTTTACTTTCTCATTTCCTTCATAGCTGCTAATAAGTTCATCCCACATTTCTTTGGCAGTTTGAAGATGCATCCCCTTTACAAACACAGCTTCTGCAAGTCCATTTAAGATAGCATTCATCCCCTTATCATTAAATCTAAATTCTAACTTATCATCCTTGGAAGCTAGCACAACAGGCTTTATGTATCCAGTCTCTACTACATCCCAAACATCAGCACCTAAGGCCATTAGGTATGTTCTCATTCTGACCTTCCAAAAGGCAAAATTTGTTCCATCAAATAGAGGAGGCTTACTGGCTGAAGTCCCTTCATGACTTGTCATGTTTAAGCTTATAGATATAGCTTCAAATAAAAGGCACCCGCTTTGATACCAATTGTTGAAATTACTAAGGCAACTGAGAGGGGGGGTTGAATCAATTGTTTCTGTGCTTAAACAATATTAAGTCTATTAAACCATTTTTAATATTTCATCAAGTGACCATCAATATTATACATCATATGAACAACATAAATAATGAGCATCAATCACACATAAGATATACACAGAGACAGATTTTCACGAGGAAACCCATAAAAGGAGAAAACCTCTTCTTCTTCAAAATGATAGGCAGTCTTTTAAGTCCTGTACCTCTGTTTTACAAGCTCCAGCTTGTTTGAGAGCACCAACTCTCTGGTTTCTTTAGCACCCACTAGAAGGAAGCACCAACTCCCTTAATGTTCTAGCACCAACTGGATGGAAGCACAAACTTCTAGTTACACAAGCTCCAACCTGTATAACAGAGAACACCTATTTTCCCTTGCACCACCCTGCCACCCTGGTTTCTCTGGATGCAACCAAATGGAAGCTACAACTCCCTGTGTTCAAGCACCCACTTGAACCTCCGAGGAAAACAGTCCTCCCTAGCACCTCCCAACCACCATAATTATAAATAAATGATTGAATAATAAAAAACACAGATAAATCGATTTTTACCACTTCTTCTTTGTTCTGAAAATCTGGTCTGCTTCTAACTGTTCTACAATTCTTCTCTTCCTCTGTCTGTTCTGCAATTCTTCTCTTCTTCAAGTTGTTCTACAATTCTGCTCTTGCTTCTATCTATTCCTCATATGTTACTCATCTCTGAGTTTTATCTCACACTGCGCATACTGTCGATCTCACACTACGCATACTGTAATTTTCCCTTTCTTACAGTTCAACTCATTTTTTCATTCAGAACCACCAACCACACAAAATCACTGCGTGTTTCATTTATACACTTCAACCCCTTCAGTTACCCCTCAAAACCCTAGAACAATGCTTCAGCAACTGAAACACCAACCGATCAAGAATCATGAATCAGTTTTTCTAACTGAATCGTAATTGATTGATTAACTGTGAAGTGCAACGGTAGCCCTCCGATCATATTCAAATTCACCTACACCATTGGATTGAATCCGTAGGGTCTTGCGTTTATTTCACCATTTCACATTTCGACATTTTGGCATTTCGACATTCCTATGGTGAAGAGTCTCGACTCTTCATGTTACAATCGTCGAAAAGGAGTTAGATCAATGGTTCACAAAACTTCATATTTTGATCCCTTCTTTTCTTAATCGAACGGCTGACGCGATTTCAACGTTTTTCCCTTCCAGTCATCATGACTCCAACATTATAAAATTCATGATCACAAAATCTCAGAAGTGATCAGATGGTTCTCATAACCCACTGAGATGGACGGTTGATGGGATTTCAAATTTTTTCCTTTCGGGTTTCCGAGACTCACAATAGTCCCTTTCGACATTTCAGAGTTCGAGACTTCATGATGGTGGAGTTTCTGCTTGCTATGTAAAACCCCGAAATAGAAAGTTCTGATGTGACGTAAACCTGTTGACGTCACACGTGGATTGACACGTGCCGAATAGCTTCCACGTGTCACTCTGATTCATGACTTACATGTGCCTAAAATGTTGAATCATCTTGACACTTGTCATTGCCTGAATGTGCCACATGTCCTTAGCTGATGTGGTTTGTTGATGTGCTTATTCCGAGATTTCGGGGTTCGCTACTTCAAAAGGTTAAAGTTCCTTTGATCTTAGATTTCTCGGTCTGCGAAACTACGAAATGGAGTCTTTGTTGATGTGCCTACTTCGTGATTTTGGTGTTTCGCATTTCACAACTTCGGTACTCCTGTGATGAAGAGTCTCGACTCTTGAATCCTCCAAATCCCGGTATCCGAAACTCCGAAATGGAGTCTTTGTTGATGTGACTATTTTGGGATTTCAGCGTTTTGCATTTTGCAACTTCGGGACTCCTATGATGAAGAGTCTCAACTATTGACTCCTCCAACTCTCGGTATCCGGAACTCCGAAATGGAGTCAGATCAACTTTTTGGCGTTTTGCATTTCGCAACTTTGGGACTCCTGAGCTTTTCCGAGATAAACTCAGAATCTCGTCAATGCACTCCTTGCGGACTTTCACTACACTCCTTGCAGGAATTCTCAGGAAGAGAAACAATTGAAACTTGCACTCTCCCTCTCATAGACTTTATACATTCAACATGAAATCACAGATACACACACAACATTGAAACAAATGCAAACAAAGTATATAAGCAAATTGTAAACATACCATTCAATAGATGCAAACAGTGACCATAACAACACCATGAAATTGGATCAAAGAATTCTTATATTAATTTAAGTGCTTCTGTACATGGATTCAATAGCGACAGTTATCTGCTCATACAACTTATACAATCTTTTTTCTTCTTTGCTCTCATATGCTCTCTTTCTCTACATCTTCTAACTACTATGAGAATAATGATATAATACAATACATACGTGAGAGATTTCTCTAGTTTTCCCTCCTACAACCTCAAGCTATCTAATCAAATTAAAGCGTACATATACTTTAAATTCATTACATTAAATGCCTACAACCTTCAGATGAGAGAAAACACTCAAGATCTGTGTTACAATCCCCAGAACATTTAAGGGAAATTACATCCTTCCAGCTATTACATTAATGTTTCATCTTTTAAAATTCAAAACGTCTTCAAAATGAACGTTGGTACATATCCAGTTGTCCTCCACTTGCGCTTGCTTGCGATGCTCCTGCATCCCATTTTATTGACGATGGTATGGTGTAATCTTCTGGTGATAGATTTCAAACTCCTTAGTCATAACCCTAATAGTATTGTTGATAAAGTGAGTGCCTTGGTAACTCATCACAATCCTTGGAAATCCAAATATGGTGATCACTTTCTCAAACAAGAAGTGTGATGATGTCTCTGTGCTGCAGTCTTTGACTGGTGCTTCTTCTTCCCATATTGTTAAGTATTCAGTCGTAGTAATGATATATCTAGCTCCTTACATTTTTTTTTTTGGATGGATTGGTCCCACAAAGTATATTTCCCATTTTTCAAATACTTTTAGAGTCACTTGTGGTCTTAGGGGCATCTCATCCCTTTTGTTGGGTTTTCCAACCCTCTAATAGACATCACATTTTTGGAAATATTCCTTGTCATCTCTATGCACTATTGGCCACCATAGTCATGTGTGAAATACCTTCTGGGTGGTATCTTTTCTTGCATAGTGTCCTCCAACTATACCTTCATGAGCTTCTACCAAAATTAAGGGCCTTTCGTGTTCTAATACACACCTTCTCAAAATGTTATCTGTGCCCATCTTATATAAGTGTCCTTAAATAAGTTGATAGTCTACAACTCTCACTACCATATTTTTCTTATGTGCAGTGTTAAAATCTTGTGGTGCAACCCATGTACTTAAGTATTCAATAATATTAGTGAAGTACTCATCAACTAATTGTACTAAAAATAGTTGCACATTAGGGAATTTTTATTCCAAATTGGTAGGTTCTTCTCCATTAGTTACCTTTGAGAGGTGATCAGGTCCTGCATTTAGCTTCCCTATTTGATTATCACTTCGAAATCGAATTCTTGGAATAACAATAGCCATCTATAGATCCTCCCCCCAAAAACTGGCTTGTTGACTAGGTATTTGAGGATGGAATGATCTATGAACATCTTAAAGTGTTTCCCCAATAAGTATTTCCTGAAATTATGAAGAGCATATACCATGGCTAGGCCTTCTCTTTCTTTGGTGTTGTAATTCTTCTTTGATTCTGAAAATTTTCTTCTTGCAAAGGCTATAGGGTGGTCTAATTCCCCTTCTCATGGATGTGCCATAATTTCTCCAAGTGTTATGGATGCTGAATATACATGCACATGAAATGTATTTTCCCAATATGGGAATACTAGGATAGGTGTTGTGACCATTCTTTATTTTAAGGTGTCCAGCCCTTGTTTATAGTCCTCATTCCACTGGAATATGACTTCCATCTTTAACAATGTTTCTATTGGCTCAGTAATCTGCGCATACCCCTTTATAAAATTCCTATAATATCATGTATGTCCCATTTTTTCTCTCAACTAGTGCATTGAATTTGGTGGCGATAAATTGACAATGACTGCAATCTTAGCAGGATCCACTAGTAAACCTTGTTTACATACTATATGTCCCAAAAATATTCCAAAAGGTGTCCCAAAAATGCATCTCTTTATATTCAATGATATATGACATTGTTTGCATCTTTCTAACATTAGCCTTAATACTTCTACATGATCTTTTAACAAACTATATATAGTTCAGTCATCTAGGTATACTTCTAGAAACTGGTGTATGAATTCCTTAAAAGTAGTTATGACTACTCTTGAAAATATGGTTGGTGCATTCTTCATCCCAAAGGGCATGAATGTATATTGGTAGGATCCCCATTACAACTGGTAACACTCCAACAATTTATATCTATAAAAAATCCTAGGTGGAGCAAAGATGAGGTCACAGAGTGGGACAACATAGCAGAGAAAAAAAGAGCCAGGGAAGCTAGATGGAGGGAAGCACAAATTAACCCTACACCCATTAGGAGTAAGAAACGTTGCTAAAGTTGCAAAGTTCCTTGGGAACCAAATCATAGATGTAGGGGTAAAGGTAAGAGACACATTATTGAGGTGCACTATGGCAGGGAGGATGAGGAGATGCATGGGGATGCAACCATAGATTCATATGTAGAGAAATTTGAGGAGGCTAGTGACTCTTGCACACTTGTGGAGGCGAGTGACTCTTGCGAACTTGAGGAGGATACCGACCCTTGTGCATTGGATGGACAGTTGGATGGATAGGATGATAGAACCTATGTTGTAGCAGTCATATCACATAGTGTTGATGACCTTACACTTCAAGAGAGTGGTTACACTAGTGAAGATTCACACATGTTAGCACCTAGACATTATGAGCTTCCTATGGTAACCATGACATAGTTGGAACCTTCACAGACACCTATGATATCCACGACATAGGAGGTTATCAGTGGCATTGTTGATATAGTGGTGGAGACCTGCGTGAGGATTGCACACCAGGGACAGGTGGACCTTCATGAGAGACATGACTTGGAAACAAATGCTCTTACACATGCCTATGAGGAGAGTGGGTCACCTGTAATGGAGACTCCATTGAAGGGTCTAATGGTAGGATAGATATACTAACTGGTAGGATCCCCATTACAGCTGAAGGGTATAATGGTGCAATGACTCTATATTCACCTAATTCAAATGTCATTTTCCTTGTCTTCAAGTTGATTATGGCTTGGTTATCAAATGCCCAATCTAGTCCAAGAAATGTTGGATAAGGTGTTGTACCATCTACTATTTCTATTACTTCAAAGTATGCCACAGTACGCACTTCATCCAAATCTACTGTCACACCTTTAAGTCTTCCAATTGGTATCACTCTATGTTGATTTGCTAATTTCAGCTAGACATGTATATCCTAATGTGGGTTCTCCCATACACTGCCATGTCTTCTTAGGTAAAACATTTACTTTAGAGCCTAAGTATAGTATAATATCACCCATATTGAAATCTCCAATGTTAGCATTTAGTCTAAATTCTTTGCTTGTCCTTCTTCTTATATAGAGATGATTGACTATTTTATGTTCTAACTTTCCATTTGCCTCTGTGTTACATCTTTCTAGTGGATTTTGCAAAATCTTAATAGATGATGGATCCTTTAATAACTTAACATGGGATTGCAGAAAAGTTTTTATGTTACTTACTTTCTGTAAAGGTTGTGGTCCACTGGTGTGGTCCATTGAGTAGAGAATTCTGTACATAGGATATTTTTATTTTATTTCACAGTTGATGTAGATGCAACATTTTTCTTGAAAAACTCTTGTCTTGCCTCCTTGAATGTTTCATTTTCTTTTCGTGCATCAAACTACTTATGTGGTTCAATATTCTTATTTACCCATTGGTGTTGCACTGGATCTTGTCTTTCTGCGTTATTTCCTGTCTTAGCTCCTATTCACGTGACTATGTTGATGTTTCTTCCATCATCCCCGACTTCTATAGAAATCCACTGTACATTCTAGTTTTTCTGGTTCCTCTTTTCTTGGATCTCTCCCAAGAGTGTTGTGCATTCTTTTGTATCATGTTCTAATGCACGACAATACATACATGTCACAGGTGGAAGTAGAAATTCCCTTGCATAATGTCCTGGTTGTTGGTAGTTGTGGCACACTACTTGGCCTCTGCATCTGCCAAATCCTCCTCTACCTCGTCCTCCACCTATGTATCCACCTTGATCTCCTCGTGGTGCATTATACTGAGGTACCTAATTGTACTATGTGGGGTTGTATTGTGGCTTCTCATTGTTGTATTGTGGCTGTGCATTATTACACTGTTTCCACACATTGTTATATGGTGGTGGTACCTGGTTGAACTGAGGTATAACTTGTCCTGTCATCATTTATTATTTCACCCTATAAGTATCTGAAGTCCTTTCTCTCATCAACTCCATTGTCCTACAATATTTATAATCATGACCCACTAACTTGCAAAAATTGCAATATGAACTTTTGGGTACTGTCTGGTACTTTTGCATCATTGGACAATGATATAAATCATGCCCATGTGTTTTACAAATCTCACACCATGGTCCTCCTTTTGGAAAAGGGTTTGGTACTCCTGTTTCCATGTTCTACATGAAAGTTGGGCATTCATTCTTATGGTGTCCTTATGTCCTACTTGTGTTACACCAAACAACTTCACTTTTCTCTTTGCCCTTATTCTGGTTAAGCTTAAATGTTAGATTCTTTATATCCTCCTTCAGTTCCTCTATTGCGGTATTTGTCTTCTGATACTAGTTCTCTTCTAGTTGTAAGGTTGCCTGCAGAGCCTCTACCTAAGTTTGGAACTTTTGTTGTCTTAAATGGTATTTCAAATGTGGTAACAATGAGTTCATAAATAAGTGCCTATGTTGCAAGTCAGTCATTGCACATTTCAACATACCTTTGAGACGCCTAAACCTATGATCAATCTCCCAAACATACTCACCTATTTTTTTCCTGATTTCAATCATCTCATTCATGTACTGATCCTTTGAGATAGGCTTCTGAAATTCATTTATCATTAGTTTTTTCACGTCTGCAATAGTCCTTGTTACTCTTGGTGGACTCTTCACATATAGGCTCATTTACCAATCCATTGTGTGGTCTCTTAGCATGATAGCTAACTGCACATTTTTGTATTTGCATATGTGATAAGCTTTGCTTCCCATATCTTCTCATAGATGAATAAGTGATTTTCAAGTTCCTCTGATGCCTCTCCCCAAAATTTTGGTACATGATTGTCGGATCATGTCCTACCATTTCAAACTGTATTGAACTACTAGCTTTGTGCGGTGTAGATATTTGACTTTTACTTCCTGAACTCGCTCCTCCAATTGTTGCTCCTTGTTTAGATGTTTATCCTACTATCTTTCTTCCACTAAAATTTGGTTGTCTGAATGGTGGTGTTCTTTCTGGTGTACTAATCGCACATGGGGTTATAGGTTCCACATTGACGATGACATGGATTGGAGTTATACCTTTTGTTCCTAACCTTGGACCTCATGTTTTCCTTTCATATGGTGTGCACATGATTTCCTCAATCTTATCCACAACCCGGAGATCCTCTACCTCTTCCTCATCACTTTCCAATCCTTATCTATCAATTATGGATCTCTTCTTATTATTCATCTTATAATGGTAGGGTAATCCACAGTGCGTCTTTCCAGATATTTCCATTATTTTCTTTATCTGGTTCTCCTCCATCATGATTGGATCCATGGCCTCCTTATTATTTCCCTTATCCATTTCTTCCTCCATTTCTCCACCTCTTGTCAGTGCTTCCCCCCTTCCCCCATGCACGTAGGGAAGTTTAGTTGTTTGATTCCATGGTCATCACACCATTGTTATATAATAAAATCTTGATTGAAGTATACAATGATATGATATACCTACATCTAGGTCCTTTTATAAAATCCTACTCTACTATGTTGTAAGAATTCACGATATCTACTACAAATTCGATGATAAACCCTGCAATAATATTGTCTAACCGGAAATATAGTATGCGCATAAATTTATTGTTAACTTGTTGTAACTGCATGATCTCCACAAGATTCCACTCCAGTTGTTTGATTCGAATTTTTTGGGTGGTTGTATTTTAACCTCAATAGCCACTACTACAACAAATGTGGGAAATCAAAGAAAAATACCTCATGCAAGTCGCTAAACATGTATTTGTCCAGATATTTATGCAGTGTTGATTTAGGGTTTATGTTATCCTTCTGTGCAAAATCAAGTTCCTTTGTTTTCAACTATATTTTGATCTTCACCTTCATTGGATTCCATGGCCTGAACATTCCTTTTTATACCTTCAGTCTCTGCATGCTTATTATACGGATCTCGTCCACTCAATCCCATGCAGTTTGAGTTGGCAAAAGAACCATTTGTTGGGTTGAATCTCTCTCTTCTACTTCTACGGATGAACCAATTTCATATCTCAACATGTTTCCAACAAAACCCTCTAAAACTATCGGCCCTCCTGGTAATCCAGAAGGAAACACAACGCATAGATTGCATTGTGTAGTCTCACATGAGATAGCTTTATGGGTGAATGCAATTCTCAAGTTCTTATAGTCTAGGAATGAGTGGGGATCTAGGATTGTATTCGACCTTTTTCATCCACTCTTCAAATTATTCATCCAAGTATTCCTAGGATCCATTCATCTTTTAAACACATGCATGCTTTCTAATACATATATCTTAATCATTAATTCATAATATAACCATTAAAAGAAAGTAATCATGCAAGAAACATCACAGATAACACATGTTTTACTGTGGTTCACCCCCTCCTTGGCTACGTCCACAAATATTTGGCTTCTCTATTCTTTTATTTAGTTTTCTGCAAAATACGGCGTTGTGCGCATTACATCTCCCATCATACAATCATAAAATGGTTCAATAACCTCTATGAGGAAAACTAGATTACACAAGTCTCCTCGGCATGTTATCTAACCCTAAAAATCTAGCTACTTGACTCTTTTATAGCTCAACATCTTTTACAAATATCAACAACTATGAACTTATTACTGTTGAGCTATTCTTGACCTCAACTACAATCTTCGAGAAACAAACTCTAACCTATACCTCCTAGGTATTTATATATCCTCTTTTCCAGGATTATAGCCATTACATTCTTTATGAAAAACATTAAACCTAATATAGTTAGGCTTGCATGCATGCACGTCTTGCATGCTACTTTTCCTCACATGTGTTGTTTTTCCTGTCAGTTGTTCTTCTCCAAAATTAGTCCGTTCCTTCAAAAAATAAGTATTTCCTCAAAATAGGCATGTGTCCAACAACAATTTCCACTGTCTTCTCTATTTGTTCCCTTTATTTCGGTGGTCTACTTGGTATCTGGTGCACTTCCAGATCATTAATCTTCATGTGGAAGCCCTAAATGGCTTCACCAATCTTTGTGACTTATTCTTCCAATGGAGTGTCTCCCTTTATAAACACTTCTGGAATGGTATTATAAACCCCTTGTACCTTTTGCTGCAATATCTTCATCCTCTGCATGACTCTCCAACCTTTTCTTCTTTCCTCATACTCCCTTTCGCCTTTCGACGTATTTCACCTTCCTCTTTCTTTCCTGCATCATTTTCGGATTCATACTTCCAATCTTCAAATTCCTTTATTGTTTTTCTTCCTTTTATTTTTCTTTCTATAATACATTATAATACAAGTACTATGATACACACACTACACATTGAAACAAGTGCACAAAATTACGGTTGTCTGCATACAGTTTCAGTCGACTACCATTAACTAGTCCTTCCACAACTTCCCCATTCAGTTTCTCTAACTGAATAACACCTACATATGTAACAAACCTGATCATAAATGGGCCTAACTAATGCATCTAGAACTTCCCTAGGTCCTACAAAAATTTTCTATCATAAAGTAACACTAAGTCTCCTATCTGAAAATTCTTCAAATTCAACAAGATCCGGTACTTCTTACACCTATCCAACATTAAGCACAAACTTTAGACATGGTATTTCAATAGGTTGAATACTATCCAGTCATCTAAGTACACTTCTAAGAAATTATGAATGAACTCTTTGAAAGATGCAACAACTACTCTAGAAAATATTGTTGGTGCATTCTTCAAACCAAATGACATAACTGTGTACTAGTAGCAACCCCATTATGTCGCAAAAGTGGTCTTATATATGTCTTCTTGTGTAATATTGATCTTGTGGTATCTTGAGAATCCATCCATAAACGAGCATGACTCCTGACCCCCTACATTATCCAACATTTCATCTGTAAATGGGGTAGGAAATGGGTCGTGTAAGAAAGCATTGTTTAACTTTCTCAGATATACACATATCCTAACTCCCCTTATCTTCTTGTCTTGAACTCCCATTGGTATGATCCATTCTAATTCTTCAACAGGTTCTATAATTCCATCTTCTAACATCTTGTCTATTTTGTTTTTACCTTCTGCTTATATGTCGGGTTCATTTTGTATGGTCTCTGCTTCACAAGTTTGACATCTGGCTTTAGTAGGATCTCCATTTCTCCTAAATCCATTGCAATCCCTTTCATCTCTGAGAACGTATCTAGAAATAGATCTTGGTAATCACGTAGTAAGTCAACAATCTTCTCAATTGTCTCATCACTCCATTAGTCTCCTATGTTCGCAAAATTGGGCTTCTCTTTTGTACCAATGTTTACGCTGCGCATTCTCAATGGCTTGGCGTACATCATAGAATCAAGTTGTGGTTGCTCCACTGCAAGCTCCCCTTCAGTATTTGGTACCTGCAAATTCCTTGGGTCTTCATCCTCTTGGTCTTCTTCAACAACATTATAATAATGCAAGACCTCTTCAATTGTTGTAGTAACTCTAGGTGTACTATACATCGAGCCTTTTTTCACAAAAATATTGTTCTTGATAACCTACAAGGCTAAGTCAATCAAATGATTATTATTTTCAAAACCAAACATTACCTTGAAGTTCCTAGTTAAATTTTCCCAATCTCTTGTTCCTATGTGCACTTCTAGTTCTATGTACCAATTCTTCGGAGTAGTGTCCAGAGTATGCACAAATAAATGTGTCCATTCTTGTTGAGGTATTGATCTCCACATAGCATTACACTTCATAAAATGGTCTATTGGGAAACTTAATCCATTATACTTTGGCATGATACTTTCATTATTTGTTCTGAATCTGACTTGTAATAACCTTTTGAATTGCTTCCAATCTCTCATTCCATCCTTGTCAGCATCCCACCATCTTGCAAGGGTTTCTTTCAACACAACATCCAAAGCTAGTAGTCTTTGTTGATATGATATTTGCAACTCAAACTCTCTTATAAAATAAAATACATCAGTTAGTCCATTATACCTTGTATATTCACATATCTCAGTTCCAATCCATCACAACACACAGGTAATAAAATCACATTTCCTTGTATACACCTCGTGTAATATTTGTTGCCAAATCTCTAGAGCTTATTTTGAGTCTAACATGCATGAATAAATAATTATCCAACTAAGTAATCCTTGAGCTATATGATTCACATAATAATCCATCCGCACATTTCTATTATACAGAGTGTCAAGTTCTTTTCTCTTTGTTGATTTTACATATGGCCTTCCTTCAATATAATCTAACTATGTAGTAACCTTCAAGTCTTCTACTTAGAATACCATCTACCTTTTCTTTAGATCAATGATAGTCTTATTATCAAATTCCCATTCAAGTCCCAATAATGTTGGATAAGGTGTGGTACTATCTACTATTTCGATCACTTCAAAGTCTACTACACTGTGCACTCCATCAATATTGAAAATTACGCTTGTGAACCTTCCAATTGGAACAATCTTATGTTGGTTCGCTAATATCAACTAGATAGGATACCAAATCAACTTCGGCTAGCCCTTCATCTCCCAAGTCTGCCTCGGGATGAAATTCACATCGTATCCTAGATATAGAATGATATTGTCCATGTTGTATCTCCCTATCTACGCATTTAATTGAAACTCCATATTCATTCTCTTCTTACGATGCACTTGGTTAACTGCTTTGTGTGTGAAAGGTATCTCTTTCTCTTGTGTGAAACGGTCAATCATTCCACGCAAAATGCTTAAAGAAGATTCATCCTTCATTAATTCTAAACAACTTCTTAATAAATATTTCAAAGTGCTTACCTTTTAAACTTGCATTTTTTAATGGTCATATATTGGAGGCATATCATACAATGCGGTGTGTCATACAAAGGTGGCACGGAAGAATTTGAAGCTATCCATTTTGCTCCAACCAATTGTTTTCTTGCTTACTGGTAGGTCTATTTCTCTTTTCCTGGATCAAATAATGGAAGAGGATTGGCTACTTTCCTTACCCACTGGTGGATTCTATTCCCTTGATCCCTTGCATCTACTCTGGTTATCGTCCCTCCACGTGAAACTGTTTCTATCTTAAGATGTTTTTAGCGTGCATATGTTTTGATCATATGTACATTTGTGTTCCTCTTTTCTTTCCATTTCATGATCAACTATGGGAAATCCTTTGTTGCATGGTCTAGCACTCTACAGTAAGTCAACACCATGTAAGGGTTCAGACAGTCTCATGCCAAGTGTCTAGACTGATTACAGTTATAACATATAATACATCCTCTTCCTATGCCAAATCCTCCTCTTCAATGTCCTCTAAAACCTCCTTGTCCTCCTTGATTATATCCTCTAGGAGTATTATACTATGGAGCTCCTCCTTCTGATTCTACTCCTTGTACTATATATGCATCTTCATTGCGCTCTCTCATCAAGTAAAATGTGTGACAATCCTTCTCTTCATGTTTGAAAGACTTGCAAAAGTTACAAAATAGATTTCTCACAGTACTATGGTACTTTTACATCAATAGGAAATTATGAGGGTGGTGACCCACCATTTTAAAAATCTTGCACCATAACCCCAATGGATTTAGAGCTCCCGTATTCAAATATTGTTGAAAAACTAGACATTCATATTTATGATGACCCTTTTTTCTACATGTGATACAATATATTCCCTCGTTCTTTTACTTTCTTTTCATAATTTATTGTAACTGAATAGTTATCACAACTAACTGCAACTGAACATAATCCATCCCTCTGTTATTTCATCCTACAGGGGATGCTTCCAATTTCATATCAATTTTCAGAGCTTATGACTGCAACACAATATTATACTGTGTCAAAGGGAATCGGATATGAGGCATCAATCCTGCAATAAACCACTCCCTATGTTGTTCATCTGGAATCTGGAATGTCACTCGATCCTTTAGTATCTTGAACCTTTGATCGTAGTCCCACACTGATTCATTTACTATCTGTTTGATCTCCTTCATCTTTGTAATCCATTGAGACTAAGACTTAGGCTTCTATGATTCTTTCAATAAGACATGTCTTACCACTGCCAGTGTTCTAGTCTAACCCACTGGTGTAGTATTATGATATTTCATATATCATAATAGTGCGTCATCCTTGAATGCCATCTCCAACTACACAATATTCACATCATCGTCTTGGACGTTATTCACAATCCATATTGTGTCACAAATGAACAATTTTTTTTTTGGATATTCTAAACCATCCCCTTGAAATATAGGCATCCTTAAGGATGGATCTACCCCCGCCATCATGTTCTATGAGGTATTCTTTCTTGATAACACTAACTGGTTTTGAATTGATGCACTACTTCCACTACTCTGATTACTTCTACTACTATATGTACTTTCTTCACTAACTACAACTGAGAAAACTTATGATATTACCTCAATTCTTGGTAATGCACATGGGTTCGTTGGTTTGACACAGAGTCTAATCTGAGTGGGATCCTCTTCTACTGGACTAATATGATGTATTTTTTCCTCTTTTGTGCACATACTTCCTTCGATCTGGAATATTGCACCAGTGTCTCTTTCTTCGATCTCACTGTGTTGGCTCTCTCTCTTAGTCAAAATACTCTTCTTATTTGGTCTAAATCTCTTACCACTACATAATAATTAGATATCTTCATTCGTCGCACACTCTTCTTCTCTCAACATCCTCAACCCATCCATTCCTCATTCCTTCTCTTCAACCCTCTTTACGCTCACATCATTCCCTAGTCAACCCCTAGTTTCCCTTTATGCTTAGCTTCTTAGGAAATCAAATTTCGTATTCATGACTTCCTTGTCACACAACAACATATTAATCCAAGTAAATAGTGACTTCAGGTGTCTACCACATGGTCCTTTAAATAATTCCCTCTCAGCAGCACTGTAATACTTAGTATAATCTATGGAAAATTCACTAATGTAACCTCCCAGCACACTATCCAACTAGTAATCCACTATGCGTGATGTCTTATTGCTTACTACATTAACTTTTTGAATCAATTCAGGAGTCCAATTCCTCAGAACTATAGTTCGATATCTTCTGATGTGTTCAACAAAACTTTGGATCCACTCTACTAAAATATTCAGGAAGTCAGCAAAAAAAAATTCATGCAAATCTATAAACACATACCTTTGTAACCATTCCTCCATGCTAATATGTGGATTCTTATTCTAATCTAAACCAAACTCAATATCCTTCATTTTCAACCATTATCTGATCTCCTCCTTATTAGGCCTCCACATTCCCCTCATTCGCAGATCTTGGTTCCATCAATGGAAGAATTTGTTTGCACATAGTGGGAAGACACGGGGTTCAACATTAATTCACCAACAAATCCCAAGATATTGTCCCTTTCAGGATCACCCACAAGAAGGCAAATTCTTACCCAAGGTACCTATGGGGACTGCACGAACCAAGATTCCACATTCATGGGGAAATATGAGGCATTCATCCTTATTGTTTACTTAGCCTTCATCCATATACCATGTGAGAGAACTCATCACAAAATGATAACACGTGATAAATTCATACTACTTAACCATTCAACAAGTGCGTGAAACCCTTATATTCATATTAATCATTATGAATATACTACATGTGCACAATAAACAAAATAAACCAACACATCATGACAACAAACACATCAGGACACAGATATTTATCGTGGTTCACGCCAAACTAGGCTACATCCACAACGGATGTCTTCTTATATTATTCATGATCAATCCTTACAATAGGTGCTCACTATGCTCATACAATAATATTTAGTTAATACCCAAACCTTCCCAGGCCGTTCTATTATGCAATGCACACATACCTCTTCGAATGATATCCAACTCACAAGCATACAAAAAAACTACTCTCTCTTTTCATTCCCCCTTCTTTTTTTTGTTAGGGATTATCCCATTACAAAGTGGACAAAGTGTCCCAAAACTCCTAGCTAAATTCTTCCTTTTGTGCATTGGCTCCTAAAAATGCTTTAATTGTCTTTTGCACGTGTTTCTCCTTTGTTGACTTGTCATGTGGTCCACTCCTTTGTGACTCCCAAAACTTACCCAAAATGACCTGCTCCAACAACTCTTTTCTAGAAACAACCACTATTATCAATCAAGTACACTCCTATAAAAAAAGGCACTATAGTATTAAACATGGAAATCAACTATCTGCACATGAAGACAATTTTTCTCATAAATTTGAAGTATTTTACTTCATATGGGAAATCACCTACAATAGCTATTTTATAAATGTACAATGATTTTGGGATGTATCTTGAAGCCAATTCTAAAGTTTGAATCTCTCATTGAGTTTTTATGGGTCTTATTTTGGGGTGGAATTGTAAAAAGACCTTATGAAGTATTGAAGGTACAATAATTTTTCATGTTTTTCGCACTTTGAAATGTACTTAGAAACATTTGATCTATCCCAAAATTGAATAGGGAGATCAACAATGTGTCTATTTGGTGTTGCAACATTTTGGTCTTTGATTATGACACTTGGAGCATGTGACATTTTGTTTCTTTCTTGCAACACTTGGAAGTTTTGTTTGTGACACTTTGTGGTTTCTTTTACACATGGTTTTTGGCACTTGAATCACTTCTTTGGATTATGATGGTGAGTATCAAAGACTTTATCAATCTTATACATACTTTAGTTCATACTACACAAGGATCTTCTATTCAAAGAAGTAAAACTTCACTAAGTCATGCCACTACATGTATGCACATCTTGAACAAAATGATTTGTCTACTTGAAATTCAAAATGGGTTATTATTGGATAACTTACGACATGTTCATAATCAATATATAATTCAACATTCTTCTCCTATTGTTTAATCCTTCATAGGATCC
Source organism: Picea glauca (assembly GCA_000966675.3). Classification (NCBI taxonomy): domain Eukaryota; kingdom Viridiplantae; phylum Streptophyta; class Pinopsida; order Pinales; family Pinaceae; genus Picea; species Picea glauca. Next base: position 111,289 of record JZKD02S1675946.1, read on the forward strand.
TTTGGATTAGTAGTTGTTTCCACTGAATAAGAAAATCACAAACCATATACAGTTACATATGACATGGATGAATTGGATAAAGAAACTAAGGATAAATTTGAGGATAAGAATGATGTCAATGTAGTTGATGATAATGAGAATGATGCTAAGTTGGATGATGTACTTGAATAGTGCCAACACTGTCATTGAGTTGGCCATATTGTATCACATTTTTTTTATGTTACTAAATGTAGTTTATGTGGAAAAACAAATCACATTTTAGAAATATGTTGAAAGAAAACAAATATTCATAGAAGATAGGTAAATATGATATGGTTAGGTACTTGTGGCTAGATTTTGGAAACCATTTTGTTGGAGTGGCATTATCATCAAGTTCATAGAAAAGTATAGGCATAATTTATTGGAGAGGTTTCTATAGTAAATGTTGATCTTGGTAGCAATGGACAGTATTTCCACATAGCACTGAGTGTCTAGACATGTGGAAGTCGTCCAAAGCTTTCTACCTTGAGAATTTACTTTAATTAAAGGAATTATTAAAGTAAAGTGATTTTATTAGTGAGTTCAGTTTTATTTAAAGAAATATTTTAATTAGAATTATTGAATTAAATAATAGCAATTGATCTCAAGTGAGGTAAGAAGTAATCTCAACCATCAATCACTTTGGAGATTAGGGTTAGGTTATAACTCAATATTATAAAATAAAGGCTAGGGTGAAGAAGGAAGACAGTTGTGTGTGAGACACAGTTGGATCATGAAGGATTGTAATTCAAAGAGATCTTGGATAGGTGGAGAAGGACTTCCATATAGAGATCAAGAGAAGGAGAAGACATAATAAAGGTAGTCACAAGTGGGTTTTAGTTGATTGAAGTTGTAATAGTAGGGTCACACTGTACGGAGTTCCATACAGTATTTGAGTGCATGTACATGGGTCTCATTGGAGACATATGCATATACGTGGGTTTGCTTAAGGAAAGTCGTGTACATATTGGGAATAATGAAAGTACAAGGTTGTACATCAGTGCAGGATATTGTTAGGGTTTCCAGGTACTTTCTATGGCTTCATGTATTTCTTTGTGGGCCATTATCCTAGGTATGAGATCCCTTGTAAACTTTCAAGTTATTTGAATGATAATATTAGTTGATGGGAAGAACATATCTATGTATTGTGGTTGAGATTTTTAGTTTCCAGTATTGCTTCTGATATCTTTATTTGATTTGAGTATTCCAATGATGTATTTTTTTTTGTGAGTTTCTAATTTGATTTAAAACAAGGAAAACACTAGATAACAAGATACCTAGGTTATGGAGTAAGGATTTCAGCATAGTATTAGAGTAGTCACTTTGAGAGGAAGCCAGATCTCATATCCATAGTAGGCGATAGAGGATCTATCATATATGTAGGAGATCTTAGCAGATCCATAACCAGTAGGTAGAAGTCAAGGGTTGGATTTTAGCGAAACATCATTACTGAGGTAGAACTAAGGTTTTTGAAGTTGTATAAAGTTGTATGTAGGTTGCATAAGCAACAATCATGTACATATGCAGGTTTCTTTGGATACAATCACATATATGTGAGTTGCAGTAGGCATAGGAACATACATATGAAGGTTTTAGTAAGGAAAGTCACATACATATGTCAGTTTCAGTGGTGACAGGAACATACAAGTTTGTACGGATTAGTACAGGGGAAGTTTCAATAGCAATTTATTTCTAGGGAAATTTATTGTGTCTAAGGGATGGCATCAACAATTATGATAGATGAAGATAGATTGGATGGAGCCTTCAACTTCCTATCTTGGAAAGTAAGACTAACTTTAGCATTAAAGGAGTATGAACTTTGGGAGTTAGTGGACAAAGTAGTTTCTCCACTGATAGATCTGACAACTTTAGCATCTCACAAGAAGAACTAGATCAAATTTGAGACGACTATCTTGGATTTAGTTAAGTATCATCTAATTCCTCACTTATTCGAGAATAATATGTCCAAAGATATGTTTGATTCCTTGGTAGGTTTATTCCAGGCACTAACATGAATAGGAAGATGGTCTTAAGAAATAAACTCATATTTGTGTAGATGTCTAGATTTGACAATGTTACTAGCTATTTCATGAGGATCACTCAGGTACGTGATCAAATTGCCTCCATAGAGGAGAAAATGAAGGATGTAGAACTCTGGGATGATTTCATCCAAGAAGAGACTCAGGAGGAGTCCAAGAGTAGCAAGAAAGGAATTAATGATGAGAACTTGGATTTTTGGTAAGATGAAGAAAGGAAAAGGAAAGTGTTCCAATAAGAAGGTTAACAATGATGGAGGATCATCACAGTCAGGGAAGAAGAAGGACTTGAGTAAAATAAACTGCTTCTCATGTCATAAGAATGAACATTATGCTTCTTAGTGTCTATAGAATAAGGAGGGAAAAAGAAATATGTAGACAACAACATCAATATAGACGCAACTAGATGAGTTTGCTGCAAAGTTTGAGAAGGATTTCTCACTAGTTTCTTTTCTTTCTACCAACACCCATACTAGAAGTGCATGGTACTTTGATAGTGTTGCAACTTTTCATATGATAGAACCACAATATCTATTTATCAATATGATGGAGAGGGACTCATATGTTCATGTAGAGCTTGGTGATGATGCTAAGTATGTAGTAAAGGGAGAGAGAGAATAGTTATGTTCTAGCTTGAGTTGGGAGGTTCGTTGTATGCCCAGGATGTGAATTACGTACCAGGTTTGAAGAACATTTTTCTCTTAGTATCAACTATGGAGGACATGGGATTTTCCATCACTTTTTAGAGAGGGAAAGCACTCTTTTGTTTATAGAAATCTAGTCTAGACAGAGCAGTGTTTGTTGGGGTTAGAGAGGGAAATTTTTATAGGTTACATGGAAAGAATGTTCTTTCTTTGGTACATGATAGTGACAACCTATCTGAGCTATGGAACTGGAGGTTAGGAAACCTACACTACAAGGAATTTTTGATTCTAAGGGGGATTGTTACAGGTCTTCTAGGGTTCAGTATTGAGAAGCATGGAGTGTAACATCCCCACTATAATCCTTAGTTTAATTCATTCTTATGTAGATATAATATGTGTCTATGGCCAAGCGATATAATATGTGAATTCTATTTCTATGTTCTAACAATAAAATGTGATGTCATTTGTTAATGGGACATGGACAAGAGATGGGGGATGAATTAATCCACAAGAGAGGGGAGAATCTAGGATAATGGCCAAGAGGGGGTTCAAGGGGGGAATTACCCATGAATATTAATCCAAGCAATTTTCCTAAAATTGCTATTTGTATATGAACCTTCTAATTTATGGTTTAGTGTTCCCAAATCCAATAATTGAATACATGTAAGAGGGTGGGTGTGATTAGTCACATCCTAATGTTATTTGGCACATGGGGGTTGACTATAATCATCATCGGGAAATGTGTGAGTCAAGCAAGCAAGCCAAAGGAGAGAAATTTGTATGGGTTGGGAAAACAATTTTTACATAGGGACATTTTTTGCATGAGGAGAAGGTAGAAAGAAAGAAAAAGATATGGGATTTGGTGCGGCCATGGAGAGTGAATTCTAGATCATTTTAAAGCATAATTGGAGAGAATTGTAGCTGGAAAACTGAATAGCCACTTTGTCAGGCCTGAAGCGTGAACTCTTGGGCAAGTTGCACTATAAAAACAAGTGCTTTTTGTTGATTTGTTGGTAGTTTTCCTATCATCAAGTTACCTTGAGTTCCTAGTTGAACGATTCCTAGCTACCTATGTCGGAGAGAGCCTAATAAACAAATGATATTCCCGAGGTACTAAGCTCAGTGAAGGGGTACATTCATTGGGTTGGACATGTCAAGAGAAAGAGATCCTGTGGAAAATCGAAATAGATGTAGGAAGATACCAATGGGTTGCGAGTTTTATAAGTTGTGAATGGACTGTGAGAGACCACCCTCCTTTGTGGATTACTAGCCTCAACTCAGGGATTATTTATTGTTGAGATTTGGAACAAAAAGTATATGATTGGGTGGAATGTCCCTCCCAAGCAATTGGTTGCACAACCATTGTTAAAAGATAAGTGTTTATCTTTTTTATGTCTTGTATTTTTTAGTTAAATTGTTGTGCATGAACTCTGTGTATTTGAGAATTATTTATATGTTTCTCTAATGAATTTTATTAGTTGCATTCATGTCTATTGTAGTATGTTGTATATACATATAAATGATGGTAACAATTAGCAATTAAATTTTGTTGTAAGTTGTAGATGGAAGCTACAGGGAATTAGCTAGCTATAAAAAAATTAAAATAGTTAATAGAAATTTCATTTTTATGAGTATTTTGCACTGTAATGTCCCTCAATTGGGTTGGGGGATGTTACATTATGGTATTAGAGTGCTTGGTTCAAACACTGAGCTTGTATGGGCTCTAACCAGAGAGAATTACTGAAATTCATTATTGCAATTTTTTTCTATGACAGATTTGGGGAAAAAACATAGAATTTAGAGAGAAATCCCCAAATATGTGGGCAAAATCCAAGTTTGAATGACTACGGACGATTTAAGAAGGTTAATGTGGTAGAGAGGTAAATTTTTAGAGATGAATTCGACTAGGAATGGTCGAAACTTGGGTTTTAATGGCCGCCTGTAGAGTTGCAAGCAAGTTGGTGAATTGATGGTCAAGATCTCTTTTGATCTCAAGGTCAATGACTGAGGTTCTCCATGATAAATTTAAAAATACATAAGGTTTGGTTGATTTGAAAGGTTTCTCAAATCGATGGTCGTTATTAATTTTGGCAGTTTGGGAAATGGATGAGATCAATGGTTTGTATTCATTTCGGTCGTTTTGAAGGGTAGATCCAATCAACAACCATGATTCATTTCGGGGGTTTTTGAAAGGGATCAGATAGATGACTTATATTTGTCAGGGTTTTTGGTTGAAATTTTTCAAAGTATGGAATTTCACCTAGAGAAATCACTAACGGATGACGGTCAGGTCAGTTGAAATGGCAAAGAGTTATTTTGGCCAAATGAAATCTCTGACTGTTGATGGTCAATGGTCAACGTCAATCGAATACTATGAAGCATTCTCAATCGTTGATGGCCAATTCAACAAGGTGTTCGAGTCATCCAATAGAATCGATCGATGGTTGATAAAGGAAAGAGGGTGATGATGGCAGGTCAGCCGATCTGGGAAAGTGTTTTCAATAATCATCAATGATCGCCAATCATTGATGGGTCGATGGTCAGGAATCAACTGAATCATTGAGGAGTTCCATTCGCCAATATATATCACTGACGGAAGATGGTCAAATCGACCAATTTAAAGTTGTGTACAAATCAGTTGTTGAGGGAAATGGGTTGATGGTTGACGGTCGCATCGGTAGATTGAGGAAAGTGCGGTATGCACCCAAGGAAGAACATTGGTTGTCGATGGAAAACGTAGCGACGATCAACAGATCAGATTCCACGTGACTTGAGATCAATGGTTCAAATTTAAAAGATTGTTACAGTAGTAAAACAATTAGTTTTATGTGATTTTTTGTGGTTTTTGAAGGTCATTAACTTGAGAGGTGATTTTGAGGCCCTAAACAATGTTTTTAGCCAATAAAAACCCACAGGAACAGAGTCTACCTTGGTACACTCTACCTCTACAACTCAAATAAAATAACTCGGAGAGAGTCATCCAATGAGCTAAATGGTTCGCAAAATGGATCTCATATGAGGAAGGTACATCCAAAACAATGAGGGTAAAATTACGACACCATTTTTACTTCCAGGGGGAATAACTCCATGCTCAAAAGTTCGTTTGAGGCACATGAGCAGTCTATGGAAATAATATAACCCATAGAATCCATAGGTGGAGTCAAATTTTGGTTATGGGTACCTGAAAATGTGCAGGAAGAGAAATAAGACACCTATAGAATGCAAGGATAAATTGGGTAAAAGAAACTAAACTTCTCCGAACCATAACTATTATCTTAGATCTCGGATTTGAGAAAACGAATAGTTGATGGAAAGGTATTGAGGAGTAGAAGACATTTTTCAGCCTAGAATTTTGATTTGTGCAATAAAATTGATCAAAAATTGATAAAGAGTTTTTTGCAAAAGTAAAAGAGTGGAAATTGTAGCATGTAATTGTTGTAACTTTTCTCTCATAAATCAAACTGAAGCATGGGAATAGTAATTGAAAATTTGTTTCATAGAGGAACACATATAAGGAATCATAACTTGAAATTGATGAAATGCATCCTTCATAAATTAGCGAAGAAATAACATGTATTCTAATAGATCAAATGTTTTATGCCATGAATGTTCTAACATTAATTATTACATGCACATTTCTTACAGAATAGAAGTACAGAAGGAAATTTTAGTTCTTATATGAGGACTAGAGTTATGGAAGATGCTTAGGGATCTTACAACCATGAGTAAGATATAAGGGGTCTACATGTCAGCATGGGGAATGTTGAGACAAATTCAAATGGAAGAAGAGATAGGCATGAGCTTGTCACTATGAGAAGCATGCATAGGGAAGTGTAGAGATATAGATTTGATAATGAAAGGGTTATGAAGGCTCGAGAAAAGATACTTCAGAGCTTAAAAATGTTGCATAAGAAATTTATTAAGGACTCTGGCACCAAGCAAGTGGCTAGTGTTAGACAAGTGTCAACATCTAGATCTCATAGAAAAAGGGATGATCATGGAAATGATAGGCAGTCAATAAGCATGAGCAGGAACCATCATTCTCCGAGGCAGTTCACTAAGAGAACTCATGGAAGTTATGGTATAATAAGTCTCCCAAGTGTGTCTCTTGTTAGGATGAAAAGAATAGGGCCTAAGGTGGACATCTTGCAAGGTGAACTCAGTAATATTAAGACACCAAATTTAAATGGTGAGCACAAGAAAGGAGAAGAGGTCAAGGCTTGGCTATTGGAAATGAAGAAATATTTCCAGCTGCATGATTACCCTTCCCAGGTAGAAGCTATAATTATCACCTACCACTTAGAAGGAAAGTAATCCATGTGGTGGGATCAACTTAAGCAATCAAATAACCTTGATGAGAAGAGGATCTCATGGAGGTAGCTGAAAGGATATTTCTAAACGAAATATTTGTTCCAACATTACTATGAAATAAATATGAAAGTGTTTTTTGAAATCAAGTAGGGGAACATGACAATGGAGGAATATGAGAAAAGTTTCTTTAAGTTTCTTAAGTATGTTGACTTCATCATGGATGAGAAGATCAAAATCCAAATGTTTCTAAGTGGGTTACCTTTCTTCTACAGTGACAAGATTCAATATGATAACCCCAAAACTTTGGAGGAAGCCATAAGGAGATAAAGGCATCTTTATGAGCAAAGAAAAGGAAGGCCAATTTTCCAAAATTCTTGGAATGACAAGATGAAGCGTAAAAAAGATCAAAAGAAGAAAGTTTTTAAGCCATCCTTTTTCAGGAATACTTCCCAAACAAATCAACAAGGTCAGTCATCCCAAAATGAGCACAAGACTGCAGATTCAGTTGGGAAGAGACCAAGGAAGCATCCTATTCAATGTTGGGGATGTGAGGGAAATCACTTATATAGGAATTTCTCTCATAAAGGAGAAAGAATGAGGATTGTCCACAACATGCAGGAGGCTGAAACAATCGAAGAAATGGGAGGAAACATGACAAAGATTTATGCAGCCTTGGACAACAAGAAAGTAGAGTATCAATCCCCCATGTTCGAAGTGGAAGGTAAGATTGACAACCAACCCATAGAAATTTTGATTGATTATGGAGCTATCCATAGTTACATAAATGTTAACATTGTTGAAATATTTCACTTGAAAAGAAGTCAGAATAAGAAATTTTGGTTAGTTCAATTAACCACAGGAGCTAAGAGGAAATTCAATGAGTGGGTTAAAGGTTTTCTAATAGACATGAATGGACTCAATAAAAAGTTTGATGTAAACATCATACCATTGGGTTCATATTATTTTCTAATTGTCATGGATTGGTTGGAAAAAAACCATGTTGTCCTAGACTATTATAACAAGAAAATCACATATATTGATGAAGAAGGGAAGCAAGGCAAGGTTCAAGGCATTCCAAGAGTTGTAGTCATTAGAGAAATTCCAGCTATGTATTTGAAGAAGATTTGTAGGAAGGGATGTCAAATTTTTGCAGCCCATATGGAAGAGGCAACCAAAGATAATGTGGCAATAATTGAAGACCATCCGGTATTGAAGGATTTTGAAGATGTTTTTAGAGAAATTCCAGGATTGCTAGCAAAGAGAGACATTTATTTCTCTATTGATTTGGTGCCAAGAGCTTCCCTACTGTCCAAGAAGGGGTATATATGCCCAAGTCTGTCACCTTGGGGATCCCCGATTATTTTTGTAAAGAAAAAAGATGGAACCTTAAGGTTGTGTATTGATTTCAAAAAACCAAATAAGGTCGCCATAAAGAACAAACATCTTTTCCCAAGAATTGATGATTTATTTGATCAGTTGAAAAGTGCAAGAATATTTTCCAATATTGACTTGAGATTAGGCTATCATAAAGTGAGGATAAAATAAGAAGAAATTAGTAAGGAAACATTTAGGCATTATGAATTCACGGTAGTTCCATTTGGACTATAAAATTCCCCAACCGTTTTTATGTGCCTAATTAATGGAGTGTTTAGGGAGTACCTAGACAAGTTTGTGATTGTGTTCCTAGATGACACACTTGTCTACTCTAAGCCAGAAGAGGAGAATGAGAAACATTTAGGAATGGTTTTGGAAGTTCTAAAAGAGCATAAATTATATTCTAATCTAAGTAAGTGCATATTTTACCAAAAGAAGATTCACTACTTGGGGCATATCTTTTCAAAAGATGGGATAACAGTGGATCCTGAAAAGATAGAGGTCATTAGAGGATGGCCAGTGCCAAAGAATGTGACTGAGGTCATATCATTCATGGGTCTTGCTATTTATTACCAAATATTCATATAAGGATTCTCAAAGATTGCAATTCCAATCACTTCTTTGCAAAATAAGAGAGTGAATTTTGAATGGACTTCCAAGTGTGAAGAAATAGTTCAGAAGTTGAAGGAAATATTGACAAGTGCACCAATATTGAAGATCATAGATCTAAACAAATATTTTTTTTTGTGACCCAATGCATGCAAGGAAGGGTTCGATGGATTTCTTAGTCAAAAGGATCATGTGGTAGGCTACGAGTCCAGAAAATTAAAATAGCATGAGAGAAATTATGCTACAGATGACTTGGAGTTAGCAACAATTGTACATGCATTTAAAATGTGGAGACATTACCTTATGGGGAAGAAATTCGAGCTAAGGACAGACCACTATGGTTTGAAGCATTTGTTTGGATGGCCAACACTAAATGCCAGACAAACTAGATGGATGGAATTTCTAAGTGAATATGACTTTGAAATTAAGCATATAAAAGGAAAGGAAAATCAAGTGGGTAATGCACCCAGTAGGAGAGCTCATGAAGTGTGTGTTGCAACCATTAGCATGTATAGGATTGATCTGAAAGATCAAATTATTTCAGCAGAAAATTCAGATCAACATTATCTAAAAGTAAAAGACATATTACATCGAGGTAATTTTCAGCAGAAATTTAATTCCTATGAGCTGAAAGAAGATGGAGTTCTCATGTACAATGGAAAAGTATATGTGTTTAATTCCAATGAGTTGAAAGATGTAGTTCTGAAAGAAATGCACAATGTGCCATATGTCAGGCACCTGGGATATCAGAAGATAATTGCAGTTGTAAGAAGCCAATATTTTTGTTTGGGAATGAAGACAGAAGTGGCTAATTACATAGTCAGATGTCTAGAGTACCAAAAAGTGAATACTAAAGATAGACATTCAACGGGTTTGTTATAGACATTTCCCATTCTAGAATGGAAGTGGGAAGTTGTTATAGTGGATTTTAGTACAAAGCTGCCCAGAACAGTGAAGAAACATGATTCCATCATGGTGGTGGTAGATAAATTGACGAAGGTAACACATTTTATTCCTGTAAATACTACAAACAAGGAAACAAATATTCCAAAAATATATATGAAAGAAGTTTCCAAGCTATATGGGGTAATTAAGGCAATAGTTTCAAATAGAGATCCAAAGTTTACTTCCAATTTTTGGAAGGGTTTGTTCAGAGGCTTTGGGACAAATTTAAATCTCTATACAACATATCACCCAGAGTCATATGGGAACACAGAGAGGACTAATAGGATAATTGAGGACATGCTCAGAATGTATGTGATGGATCATCCATCAAAGTGGGAATATTATATTCATTTAGTTGAATTTGCTTACAACAATGGGTATCATGCCTCATTGAAAATGAGTCTATTTGAAGCATTGTATGGAAACAATTGTAACACACCAGTGAGTTGGGATAATACAATAGACACAACAGTTGTTGGGCCAGATTTATTGAAGGAAATGGAAGAACAGATGATAAAGATAAAGTAGAATTTAAAGGTTACTCAGGATAGGAAGAATATTTATGCATACAAGAACAAAGTTTTTAGATATTTTAAAGTGAGCGAACATGTGATTTTAAAAGTGAAGGAAAAGAAAAGTTTGCTAAGATTAGGAAGTTGCCTAAAGTTGGAAGCAGGATATTGTGGGCCTTTAGAAATATTAGAAAATATAGGGACATTTGCATACATGCTAGAATTGCTTGCATCCATAAGAGTGCATAATGTATTTCATGTAAAATTATTAAAGAAATAAGTGCTTGGCCCTAACGACTTAATTGATTGGAATGTGATCCAGGTGGAACATGAAGGGGATTTCCGGGTGGAACCAATATGCATCCTAATTCGGAAATTCAAAGTGCTCAGAAACAAATACATAGGGTTGGTAAAGGTTCAATGGACCTATTATGGTTCTGAAGATTCTACATGGGAGAATGAATAAAACATGCATGCAGAATACCCATAAATTGTTTACAATTTTGAAAAAAAATGGAATGTAAAACTCGATTTTGAGCAACTAGAGTTCCATAAACACATCTCAAGGTCGTGCCCAACTTCACTGGAGACCTTGGGATTAGCCTTGATAAATGGATGGTATATCCCTTGGGTTAACTCTGATAAACGAATGGTGCATTCCTTAGGTTGGAGACTTGAGAGGAACATGAGATTATGGTTAAAATTGTTGTTGGAGTTGTGTCATTGTAGAATTTTATTTTCTAAAAGTATTGTGATGTAAATTTTCATATTGGAGAGTATTTGGAGCAAATTAGAGTTGGAAAACTGAAGAGACGGGTTGTTAGGCCTGAAGAGTGAACTCCTAGGCAAGTTGCACTGTAACAACAAGTGTTTTTTGTTGGTTTGTTGGTAGTTTTCTTAGTAGCATGTTCCCTTGACTTCCCAGCTGAGATATTCCTATCTACTTGTGCCAGAGAGACCTTGATGTTCGACAACACGGGTATTCCAACAGAGGACGAAAACCTTCAGTAACCACTCACATAACCAGATTAAAGATCAACACACCGATGTTTTCATGTGGTAAAACCCCTACGAGGAAACATCCACGGCCCCAACCAACGCGGCCACTTGGAGCAGTTTATTAATGCAAAATAAAAAGATTACAGAGAGATTTTATAATAGAGTTTCTCACAATCGATCATTGGTAAATGACCCTCCATGCTCTTTAAATAGAGATCATGGACCAATCGGGTGTTAAGCCATGGATCAATGGTCATTAAGATCGAGGAGAGTATGAACCGTTAGATCACTCTATGTCAGGAACATATCGTGACCGTCGGATTTCCTAACTACAAATGCATACTAATGCATACTAAAGAAACACACTAACAAACACACTTTTACCTAATGACACACTAGACCAAGTAGATCTTAACTAACTCCCAAGTGTCTAAATATCCTAACATCCCCCCTTAAGAACAACTTGGGATAGGATTGAAGGATTTACAATGTTGACACAATAGGAGAATGAAGGAGGCATTAGAGACTATCCCCCCTTAATGACAACTTCATGAACTCCTAACATAGATCGAAGTTTGGAAAACTTTGCTTCTGTAAGAGACTTTGTGAAAATGTCTGCAACTTGATCTTCTTTAGGGAAAAAGAGCACTTCAATAACTTGATCATGAATGAGTTTTCTTATGAAGTGCATGTGTAGATCGATGTGCTTGTTTTGTTGATGTTGAACTGGGTATTTGGCGAGCTTGATGGCACTTTGATTGTCACAAAAAAAGGCTGGTCAGATGTTGTTGTTCAAATCCAAACTTTGAAAGGATCTGTCAAAGCCACAAGGCTTCATGACTTTCATTTACCGCTGCTCGATACTCTGCTTCTGCTAAAGAAAGTGCAATAGCCTATTGTTTCTTATAGGCCTAAGTGACACGTCTTGAACCAAGGCTGAAAACATAACCTGCAGTAGACTTCTGATCATCAAGGTCGTCAGCCCAATCTGAATCAGTGAAACCAACCAATAAAGGAGTCCCCCCTGAACTGTAATGTATCCTAAACTGACTGTACCACGGACATAGAAAAGTATCCATTTAGCTGCTTTCCAATGGCTTTCATGGGGTGTTTTCATATACCGAGCAACAAGAACAACAACAAAGGAAAGATCAGGACGGGTATGAGTCAAGTATAAGAGGCTACCAACTAACTAGCGGTATCGGGTGGCATCAACTTCAGGAGAAGTACAGGTGGCAGTAATCTTGACTCCAAACTAGAAGAGAGAAGGGGCTAGTTTACAATCATCCATGTGAAAGCGATGAAGAAGGTCACAAGCATACTTAGATTGGGAAAGAAAAATTCCTTCATTGGTTTGAAAAACTTGGAGGCTAGGGAAATAGTGCAAAAAACCTAAGTCTGTCATTTCAAATTTCTTCTTAAGGCTAGTTTTCACATGGTTTAAAAATTTAGAATCACTACCAGTAAGGATAAGGTCATCAACATACAGGACACATATTATGAGATGGCTTCCTACTTTCTTGGTATAGACATTAGGATCAAAATGGCATCTAGAGAATCTGGTGTTAATAAGAAAGTTGTCCATTTTGGCATACCAAGCTCGGGGAGCTTGCTTAAGACCATAAAGAGATTTCTTAAGGCGACAAACAAGGCTAGAGTAATTCTGGATATAGCTAGGAGGTTGTTCCATGTAGATTTCTTCTTTCAAATCTCCATGCAAGAAGGTGGATTTAACATCCATCTGATAGAACTCCCATTTATGTGAGGTAGCAAGGGAAAGAAGAAGGCGAATGGAATTCATTTTGGCTATAGGGGGAAAGGTTTCATTATAGTCAATTCCTTCAACTTGGGAAAATCCTTTGGCAACTAACTGAGCCTTGTGTCTTTGAACACTTCCATCTGATGCATACTTAGTCCTGTAGACCCATTTACATATGACAAGTTTTGGTCCTTTTGGAAGAGGTACAATATCCCAAGTATCATTTGCCATTAAAAAACAATACTCTTCATTCATTGTTGTATCCCAATCTGGATGACCTGAAGCTTCTTCAAATTTATTTGGATCAAGAGTCACTGAAACTTGAGCCAAAAGAGAAGAGGCTTGTTGGAACTGTGAACGTCTTCGATGTTGATCTGAAGGATCACTGACAAGACCACCAGATGCTTCTCATGTTGAACGGATCCATCTAGGAAGCGGTGGAACTGGTGTTGGTTCAGGTTCAAATGAATCATCTAGAGGAAGGTGAGCAGGAAGAGGTGGATTTTCATCCTCACTGTCATCATCTGAAGAAGAAACAAAAATAGGAATAGAAGAAGGAACAAACACCGAAGATGGCTCGTGTGCCGAAGAAGGCACAAATATCAAATTAGGGTCGCAGCCCAAGAGATTTTCATCAAATTTAACTTCTCTTCTAAGAATAATTTCATTACAATGTGGTTGAAGAAGTCTATGACCTTTGACATATTCAGAATAAGAAACAAATATACACTTCTCACTTTTAGGCTGGAATGCTTTCCTTTTCTAATCAGGAATGTGAGCCCATGCTATACTGCCAAATACACAGAAGTGACTTACATCTGGTTTAATTTTAGTCCAAGCTTCTTCCAGTGTTATATTTTTAAGAGCCTTTGTGGGAGTGTGATTGACTATGTAATTTTCACAGTTGATTTCTTCTGCCCAATACTTTACACTTAATCCCTTAGATTGGATCATACAATTAGCCATTTCTTTTAATGTGCAGTTCTTTCTCTCAACAACACCATTTTGTTGTGGTGTATATGGAACAATGTGTTGCATTTGGATTCCCTGTGTAGTGCAGTAACTTGTAAAATTATTGTTCACATATTAGAATCCATTATTTGTTCTTAACTTTTGAATTTGATGTCCAGATTGCTTTTCTACAAGGGCCTTGTAGGCCAAAAACTTGTCAAGAAATTCACTCTTAAGTTTTAAGAGGTAAACCCAAGTGATTTTGGAAAAATCATCAATGAAAGTTAAGAAATACTTGCACCCAGAAAAAGAAGGGGAAGAAAATGGATCACACAAATCACTGTGAACAAGTTGCAAAGGGCCCGAAGCATGCCAAGAGGCACGTTTGTCAACATTGTCCCGATGATGTTTGTCGATAACACAATCGGCACAAACACCATCTCTGCATGAAACAGGAGGAAGACGAGTCACCATCTATTGATTACATAGTTGTTGCAATGAGCGATAGTTTAGATGACCAAACCGCTCATGCCAAAGTTTTCTCAAGTCATCGCTATGAGCAACAAAAACTGATGAAAATGATGATGACCCAAAGTTGTCAAACTTGTACAACCTGGTAATATCATCAGCAATTCCAGCTGCAAGAACATGCTTAGGATATTTTAGATCCTTGATTACAACTTGGTGAGGTGAAAACTCTACGGTTTTACCTTCACTTGAATGAGTGATTTGATAGACTAATAAAAGGTTAAAATAAAGATTTGAAACAAATAATACATCATTGAAATGACCATTATCTACTTGAACTATTCTAGATCCTACAACACTAAGAGATCTATCATCACCAACAAATATTTTCTCAGTGTTACATTCATTTAGAGCAGAAAATATGGCTTTATCCTTAGCCATATGATAAGATACTCCTAAATCAATGATCCATATTTTATGAGAAGAAAAAAATGAATACATATTATTAACAAGTTCTTAACACAAAATAATAGAGATATAGTAAAATTGGTTTTCTATTCAATAACGAAATAAGCTGAAAACTGTAAAATGCAACAGAAACAAGCTTGTTGGAATGGTGGTGGCTTATCTCTGAGAAGAGATGTGACGGCTGCGCTCATTCGTAAGAAGATGATTACAATGAGGCTCTGAAGGCCTTTTTTTACAATAAATAGGAATTCCAAAAAGCCTAGACTTCCAAAAACCTAACCCTAGGAGATGAAGCGCCAAAAGTCATGTGGGCCCCATTTGGGTAAGTTAGTACATCAACTTCCCGGGGTTGTAACTTTTGCATATGATCTTCGTTTTAGGTGCATGATAGCACGTTGGAAAGGTATCGATGAGGAGATTCATTTTAGGCACAATATGGAATGAAATTCCATATTTCAAACATGTTTTCCCAAAAAACATCACTTAGGGCCTCAAAATGTCTCCGGAAGTGAAAACAACTAAAATAGTAAATTACCAAAATTGCCAAAAAATTGTTTTGAGCCAGTTGGAAAAGGTGGGTGGCCACTGATATCCACCTGGATCAATCCTCCCTTCTTAGGAAGCAATGGTCTCCATTGCATTGAGTGCCTTGGGGAGAGGAAAAATCATTTGCTGAATCTAAATCTTGGTGAGTTGCTTGCCTTGTTGGAGACATCGCGTTGCTCAGTTTGTGGAAGTCTATCACGAACTTGTTGAGGATGAGGTTGTTCAACAAGTCAAGCTACATGAGAGGACAATGTGCATAAGGAATATTTTCACTTTGCTGCAACCTTGTCGACTTGCTTCTGTTGGATAGAAGGTGCCTTGTGTGAGGTTGTAGTGGTTGCAGTGTCCTTTTGTTCCCCTTTTGAACAGATTGTGAAGAAGCTGAATTTTGCAATATGAGATACTGCCTTGAGACACTTTTTAGGTGGAATAATAGTTGGAACTACCTCTGGTATTCTGTAGAGATGAACCCCCAAAGTAACAATGACACTATGGAGTCGAGACTCATAAACAACATGGTGTCTCCACATATATGGCTGGCCCAAGAGGAAATCACAGACATCCAATGGGAAAACATCACATAATACCTCATCCTTGAAGAGTTGGATGCCATATGACAATCGACATTGTTGGCTAACACGAAGATCTCATCCTTGGCGAAGCCACTCGATGTTGTATGGTTGCGGGTGTGGTGTTGTCGACAATCCCAACTATTTGATGACCTCTGCTGAGATGAGGTTCTTCTGGCTTATGTTATCAACAATAAAATGCAGCAAGGTCCCCTTCACCCACATCTATGAATGAAAAAGGTGCTCCCCCTCTTCCGGATCTGTTGGTTCTTCTGATTGAATTGTTTCGGTCACGACAATAGCAGTGGGGTCTGTGTCAATGATATGTCCTTTACCAGTATTTTCATAATCAGATTCTGAATCAGGGTTCAACTCCTTGTCTTTGATCTCGGCCACCAATGACTATTTTCAGCGACATTCATCAGTGTTGTGCCAGAGGATTTTGTGGAAATTGTACCATTTTTCGGTGTCCTTCTTTGTCTTCCCATGACCCTTCTTTTCTTGTGGCTTGGACTGGTTTTCGGGAGACTATTTGTTAGGGTTGTCTTTGTCATACTTTGGTTGTTGTGGATTTTCGAACCTGAACTCCCGTTTGTTCTGGTAATTAAATTTCTTATTGATTTTAACAGCATATCGATAGGCAACACCGAGTGATGAGATGTCCAGAAAATCCATTTCAGTTTAGATGTATCTGGGTAGAGCCCCATGGTATTTCAGAACCAAATGTTGTTTGGAGTCTTTGATACCCAACTTGGTGCACAAGGTATGGAAGGTATTGGTGAACTCTGGAACTTCTTGGCCCCTCTCTTACCACAGTGTGGTCCATATCATGTACTGGTCCTCATAGTTTCCAATAGGGTAATACTGTTCCTTTACTGCATCCACAAAAAAATCCCAAGTGGGCTCGGTCCCATATATTCCAGACTCCTCTGTGGAACTCTACTCCCAGTAAGTTTCCCACCATTGTTTGACATGGGGGAGAGCCTTAAGGAGCGCAAAGATGATCTTTTCTCTGTCAAAAAAATTGTGAACAGAGAAATAAGCTTCTAATAGATTTAACCATTTATCTAGGGCATCCACATCTATCTGACCTTCAAATATAGGAATATCAAAATTGAAATGTACCTTAAAAGCTGATGTGCCTCCAAAGTGGTCGTTGGATGAAGATGTGCCTGATGCTATTGGGAGGCATTGAAGGATGTGGGAAAAAATCTCCATCATTTCGTCCCTCTGTTGCGTGAGTGCTTTTTTAAGAAACAGAGTTACAGGATCGTCTGCTCTGTCGTTTTACTTTTCTTCTACCATGGAGGGTTTTTTGGGCGTGCGAGAGCGATTGTCTTCAAGAGAGACAAGCTCGAGACCCAACTTGCTATACTCGGACCTTGTCGGGGATATGCACTGAAAAACAATCAAGAGAAGCCTGCTCTGATACTACTGATCTTTATTTTATGAGCAGAACGAAATGAATACAGATTCTTAACACAAAATAACAGAGATACAGTAAAATTGGTTTTCTATTCAATAACGAAATAAGATGAAAACTGTAAAATGTAGCAAAAACAAGCTTGTTGGAATGGTGGCGGCTTATCTCTAAGAAGAGATGTGACAGCTACGCTCATTCACAAACTGATTACAATGAGGCTCTGAAGGCCTTCTTTTACAACAAATAAGAATGCCAAAAACCATAGACATCCAAAAACCTAACCCTAAGAGATGAAGCGCCAAAAGTCATGTGGGCCCCATTTGGGTAAGTTAGTACATCAACTTCCTGGGGTCATAACGTTTGCATACGATATCTATTTTAGGTGCACGATAGCTTGTCGTAACTTCCATATTGAAAACATGTTTTCCCAAAAAACATCGTTTAGGGCCTCAAAACGGCTCTGGAAGTGAAAACTGCTAAAAATAGTAAATTACCAAAATTGCCAGAAAATTGTTTTGAGTCAGTTGGAAAAGGTGGGTGGCCACCGATATCCACCTAGATCAATCAATAAGCCAATCATCAGAAGAAGAAGTAGAAGTTTTGTTGAAGGACAAAACCAAAAGAGGTAAGTGCATGTCCATGAGAAGAAGAAGAAGAAGTAGAATCAATATTGATGTTGTGCTTCTTCATCGCTACTTCTAAAGCTGCCATCTTCTTGAAACATTTAGACTCATCATGACCATACTTATCACAAAAGTTGCAATGTCTGCCAATCTTCTTATTTTTATATTTTTCTCCTTTGTCATCGTTAGGAGCTGAAGCTATCTGAGCGGGTTTGGGACCCTTATGTTGTTTGTTGTTTTATAGAGGATATTGCTTCTTGGGATACTTGGGTTTATCTTTCTGTTGGGCAACCAAGGCTTTGTTGGAGGTACCTGCAGTGTTGATCACTCCAAGTTGTACAAGCTTATCTTCCTCTCTAATCAAAGTAGCACAAAAGGACTCAAGAGTGGGTTTTTCATAAGATTTCCCTAGAGCCTCTCTCATGGCATAAAAGGTAGATACAAACACAGAATATGCACTACCTAGCTTAGAAAGAATAATATAGATGCAACCCTCTTCCTCTATTTTTATCTTACATTCTTCACATAAAATTCAGAGTGTTTTAAACTTAGATAGATAGTCTCCAAGGAAAGAAAAATCACCTGGAATCAAGGTCAGTACTTGATTTTCTAACTGTTGTGCTCGAATAATATTGAGTTTACCAAACACAGATTCAATCTTTTCCCTAGCTTCTTCGGGGTCATCAATTTCTTGAAGGTGGTACCTTAAATGAGGAGAGATGGACATTTTGATTAGTCCATGTGCTTCGTCACTCCTATTAGCCCATTTTACTTTCTTATCATCATCAGTGGGTGTTTTTAACTTTCCCAAGGTAATCTGGTACAAGCCTTTACTTCTTAATAAATCTTCCATATGAGATTTCCATTGGAAGTAGTTGGTGTTGGTAAGCAACAGATTACTTGTAGAATCCATATTAAATATGCAGATAATATGGTTTTAAAAACTGAAACTGATGATTTGGATGGAAAGAGCTCGAAAATTTATGCGATTTTAAAAAAATGGCACTGAAAACAGACTTCGGATGTGAGAGTTATGCCCTTTTAAAGAAAATCATAAACGGTAACCAAATGACCACGTGATAGTGTAATCTTCTTTATGAAGTGACCCACTTTTATAAAGAGAAGTGGGGATCACTTTTACAATGAAGTTACTTTATAACAGAAAATTTTGCATGCAAAATAAATAACTCTAAAATAAAATATTAAAGCTAGTTATAGTGATTCACTTTTATACTTGAAGTGAAATACACTTTATAATTTTACCATGAACTCTTTCAAAAAAAGTAACAAAAGAGAGACTTGAACTCAAGACCTCTTGCTTAATAAGGCAAATTTTAATCAAATGGTCTAGAAAAACATATTGTAATGTTAAAAAGGAGGATTGTTGTTGTTTTTGTTGTTGTTGTTGATGGCCTTGGAGAGCGTGCTAAAAAAAAACTTTTATCAGACAAGAAAAAAAATTCACTTCTCGAAGACAACAAGGGTTAGATCTTAGTTAGCTTCCCCGGAAGATGAACCTTTTCCTATTTGTTTCTTATTTACCGAGATCGCACAGGGCACGGGGAAAAGAGCATACGCAGATCCAAAAGAGTAGAAACCCGAAAATAAATAAAACAAAACCAAAATAAAACCAAAATACTACTCTGCAAAATTTTTAAAAAATGCATATTCAAGCTTTATACCTTTGGATCTGACTGTAATGGTCATATATTGGGAAAACATAAACATTTTTTAGTGAAACGAAAAGTGTTCCTAACCTCAACGAGCACTTTGGACACAATGGAACAATTCTCTCAGCACATAAATGTACGAAAATCATAGAAAATGGAGATGAGGAAACTCAGCTTCACAATCTCGATCTGCAATGGGAGCGGGTCTTCAAACAGGCCCTGATACCATGTTCAACAACACAGGTATTCCAACAGAGGATGAAAACCTTTAGTAACCACTCACATAACCATATCAAAGATCAACAAACCGATTTTTTAAACGTGGTAAAACCCCTACGGGGAAACATCCATGGCCGCAACCAAGGCGACCACTTGGAGCAGTTTATTAATGAAAAAGAAAAAGATTATAGATAGATTTTACAATAGAGCTTCTCACAATCAATCATCGACAAATGACCCTCCATGCTCTTTAAATAGAGATCATGGACCAATCGAGTGTTAATCCATGAATCAATGGTAATTAAGATCGAGGAGAGTATGAACCGTTGAATCACTCTATGTCAAGAACATATCGTGACTTTGGTGTGATACTAATGCATACCAAAGAAACACACTAAGAAACACACTTTTACCTAACGACACATTAGATCAAGTAGATATTAAATAACTCCTAAGTGTCTAAATATCCTAACACTTGATAAATGAATGGGATGCTTGAGGGACATAGATCAGTGAAAGGGTACATTCCTCGGGTCAGACAAGTCAAGAGGAAGAGAGATGGTGGGAAATTGAGATAGTTGTAGGAAGATACCAGTCGGTTGTGAGTTTTATGAGCTGTGACCGGACTGTGAGATACCACCCTCCTTTTTGGATTACTAGCATCAGCTCGAGGATGATTTTTTGTTGATATTTGGAACAACAAGTCTATGGTTAGGTGGAATTTCCA
Organism: Picea glauca; assembly: GCA_000966675.3. Lineage (NCBI taxonomy): Eukaryota > Viridiplantae > Streptophyta > Pinopsida > Pinales > Pinaceae > Picea > Picea glauca. Next base: position 132,160 of record JZKD02S1675946.1, read on the forward strand.
TCACGAGAAGTTGGTTGCACAACCATTGTTAATATATAAGTGTTTATATTTTTTTGTCTTGTATTTTTGAGTCAAATTGTTGTGCATGAACTTTGTGTATTTAAGAATGATTTATATGTTTCTTTAATGAAGTTTATTTTCTAAATTCATGTCTATTTTAGTATGTTGTAGATGCATATGAATGATGGTAACGGTTCACAATTAAATTTGGTTGTAATCCATAGCTGGAAGCTACAAGAAATTAGTAAGTTGTAAAAGAATTAAAATAGTTAACAAAAATTTCATTTTTACGAGTATTCTGCACCATAATCTCCCTCAGTTGGGATGGGGAAAATTACATGGAGTGTGTAAAGGATGTGCACTTGGAAAGAATTCCAAGGCTGCTTTTCCAAGCAGTGAAAATTGGTCCAAGGGGATCTTGGATCTTTTCCATCCAGATGTGACTGGTCTGATTTTAGTAGCATTAGTGCAGGGATCATCATACTATGTGATGTTTATTAATGACTTTTCCAGGAAAGCATAGATCTTATTTATGAATACCAAGGATGAGGTCTTCAATCAATTTCAGGATTTTAGAGTTCAGGTGGAGAACCAAACAGGAAATAAGATAAAGATATTGAGGTTGGATAATGGGGGAGGGTACACCTCTAATGACTTCAAGTATTTATGCAAGGAGGAATGGATCAAGAGCGAGCTGACACTCTCATATAACCCTCAACAAAATTGGGTTGCAGAGAGAAAGAACCGGTCCATCATCGGTTATGTCAAGGTTATGATACATGACTAGGAGTTTCCTATGTTTCTTTGGGTAGAGGCATGTAACACAGTGGTATATGTGTAGAATAGGAGTCCTCATAGTATATTGCGGGAAAAGACTATGGAGGAGGAATTCTCAAGAGTGAAGCCAAAGATAGGACATTTGAGGATATTTTTTTGTTCAGTCTACATCCATGTGCCTATGGAGAAGAGGAAAAAGCTAGAGCCTTTAGGATAGAAGGGTATATTTCTGGGATATAGTGAGACCTCAAAGGATTACGAGATCTTCATTCTAGCACAGTGGAAGAAAGTTTTGAGAAGATATTTTAAGTTCTAGGAGAACTTGGAATATAGGAGATATTAGGAGTCAACAGTAGTGACAGAGGACGAGGAGAAACAAACTTCGAAAGATGACCATCAGTCAGCAACTCAGACTTCGGGTGGGGAAAAGGATATATCCCCTTCTAGTCTTGTTCAAAGACCCAGGTGGATATTACATACAATGAGGGATGTTAGTGAGTCTCCTAGGAGTGTGGTTAGAGAGTGCAGGCCTTCGATGAAGTTTTTGAATTATATGGTGATTTTGAGTAGCATCATTGATGTTGAGCCTTCTATTTTTGAGGAAGCAACATATTAGCAAGTATGGTGGGATGCCATGGCATAGGAGTACACATGTATTATGAGGAATTATTTTTGGTACATAGTGATGAGGTCGGAGGGGAAGTCAGTTATGAGTTACAAGTGGCTCTACAAGATAAATCATGTTCCAGATGGTAACATTGATAATTTCAAGGTGAGGTTTGTGGCGAGAGGATTCTCCTAGAACGAGGGAGTGGACTACGGGGAGACATTTACTCCAGTCATAGGTATGCTTCTATTCGAGATATTTTTTCTATTTCTTTAGTTATGAGGTGGAGGATACATCATATGGATTTGAAAACATCTTTCCTCAACAGGATCATTGAGGAGGACATAGAAAAACCTTAGGGATTTGAGGTACATGGGAGGGAGTCTCATGTGTGTAGGATTAAGAAATGCTTATACAAAATTTACCAAGGGTGAGGCGGATCCTAACTTGTACTTCATACTTTTTGGGTCTGATCCACTCATCTTGGTTTTGCACGTAGATAATTTGTTTCTCATAAGTGAAGAGGATCTTATTACAGGGTGAAAAGATGATTTGGATATTGAGTTCAATATGAAGGAAATTGGCTTGATGCATTATTTCTTTGGTTTAGAGGTATGGAAGGTATCAGGAGAGATATTCCCTGGTCAAGGGAAGTATGCAGTTGAGATATTGAGGGGATTATGGATGGATGATTGTAGATCGATGGCTACACCTATGGTTACCAATTTGAATAAGGTTATCACTTCATATTTAGAGTTGGGGGATCTCAGGATATATAGGCAATTGATAGGGTCCTTGATGTGTTTGGTCAACACCAAGATAGATATTTGTTTTTCTATGAACAATTTCAGTCAGTTCATGGTGGAGACAAGGAAACTGCATTGGATAGCATCAAAGCATGTGCTCAAGTTCATGAGAGGTACATTGGAGTATGGATTGAGGTATCTTGGAGGTGATGGAGTGAGGTTGCAGGGATATTCAGACTTAGATTGTGAAGGGAGTGTAGTAGACAGAAAGAGCACCTCGGGGTGCTACGTTAGCCTGGGATCAACAGTGATTACTTGGTTCGATAGGAAGCAAACTTCTATAGCACTTAGTTCAGCAGAGGCAGAGTATATGGTAGCAAGTATGGTTAGTTGTGAAGCCATTTGGCTTCGCAAATTGCTTACAGGTTTATTTGATCATGAGTTGGAGCCTATGGTGATATACTGCGATAATCATAGTTTTATCAAACTCTTGAATAATTAAAGCTTTTTTAGAAAAAAATGGAAATTGATGAATCTTTTTTTGAAAAAACCATGGAAAATTATCCCATTGTCGGAATTTAGCCCATAAAATCATTTATAGAGTAGTGAAGCTTCATTATATTTCCATAGATGAGCGGGTTGCGGATATTTTAACCAAATCCTTGGTGAAATGGAAGTTTGTGTTCTTCAGAGAAACTTGGAGTGGTGCAGAATACCTTCCTCGCTAAGAGGGAGTGTTGATGTTGGTAGCATCAGAGAAGTATTTCCACATAGCTCCAAGTGTCTTGACATGTGGAAGTCATCCAAAGCCTTCTACCTTGAGAATTTACATTAATTAAAGGAATTATTAAAGTAAAGTTATTTTATTAGCGAGTTGAGTTTTCTTTAAAGAAATCATTTGATTAGCATTAGTGAATTAATTAATATCCATTGATCTCAAGTGAGGTGAAAAGTAATCTCAATCTTTGATCACTTCAGAGATTAGGGTTAGTTCATAACTCAAGATTATAAAATAAAGTCTAGGGTGGAGGAAGACACTTGAATGTGAGATGTGGTTGGATCATGAAGGACTATGATTCTGAGAGACCTTGGATAGGTGGAGAAGGACTTACATCTACATATCAAGTCAGGGAGAAGACAAAACAGAGGCAGTCACAAGTGGGTTTCATTTGATTGAAGTCGCAACACCAGGGTCACCCCATATGGGGTTTTGTATATTCTTTGAATGTGTGTATGTGGGTCTCAGTAGAGACATGTGCATATACACAGGTTTTCTTAAGGAAATTCATTTACATCTTGGGAAGCGTGAAAGTATAAGGTCATACAATAGCATAGAATATTGTTAGGGTTTGTAGGTATTTTCTAAGGTTTTTTGTATTTCTCTATGGGCCATTATCCTAGGTACAAGATCCCTTGTAAGATTTGATGTTATTTGAATGATAATCTTAGTTGATGGGAAGAATATCTTTGGGCATTGTGGTCGAAATTTTTGGTTTCTGATATTGCTTTTTCTATCTTTATTTGAGTTGAATAGTCTAGCAATGTATTTTTGTTTTCTAAGTTTCTAATTTGATTTACATCAAGGAAATAACTAGATAACAAAATACCTAGGTTCCGGGGTAAGGATTTCAACAACAAATAGACATGAATGTTTTGATTCATGGATTGATGATTTGGGGCATGATCAAGGCCCACTTGATGCAATGTTTTGAATTGAATATTAAATCTTCCAACTCGACTTAAAGACAATATGATTACACTTTTCCACTTTAAAGAAGGGTATATTAATTCTTTTGATTCAAAGGTCCCAGGACTTCTCACCTTTCAATTGACAAGGGGGGAGCTATTGATGATATTTATTAGATTTCAAGTTTCAAATTTTACTTTTGAGTTTGAGAAATTTTCTTTCTTTAGGATAATTAATTGAGATTTTTACTTTATTTTTTTTTAATTATGATGGATTGATTATTGATTTAGAACAAGATGATGGATTGATTATGAATTATGGATTTGGTGATATTGGCATGGATCATTCACATAAAGTTTTGGATTGGTCAATTTGACTGTTAGAACTTGGATATTTCTGAGAATTTCAGGAGTTTGATGATTTTTTGGGGATGATGTTTTGATGTGTTTTTAGGATATTGGTGATGGACCCAGGAATAGTAGTAATGATTTATTGTACCCTTGGTCTCCTTCTTTACTTGTCAACCCAGGATTTTTACAAACTTAAGAGGTGTTATGCACTATATGTGAAGTATGCAATTGTCGTAGAAACGGTTTGAAAAAGGATCAAAGGTTGTGTATGTGTAGGAAATAAAATGATAGGAAGCAATTCTAAATTAATTGCTTGAAGGAAACAAACCAAATTGGAAGTGCATCTAAACTAAAGTACATGAAACGAATTTATCCTACTGCATCAAAGATTATTGAATCATGAAATTTAACCTGAAGTAAAAGATTTATCTAATATGAATGTATAACAAAGAACTGTGATAAAAGTAGAGTTGTAAGTTCTGGCAGAAAAACTATAATGGAAATGAATCTACACTAATGCATAAGTAAAATCATCCAATCCTTTGATCATTATCAGTAAAAAAATTATTTTATTGTTTTTTTATGCTTTCAGAAAAATTAATACTAAGCTCAGTCAAAATCTGAAGCTAAAATAGACCTACAAGAGATTTCTACAGGAACTGTGCATTTCTACAAGATCTGCACAGTTTCCACAAGATACTCCTACAGGATGCAGAATGAAGTCTAAAAAGGTAGTGCACATCTTTAAATCCATTGACAAAAATGTATTATAAAGTAAATGAAGTGAATCTATGGTTCTTAGCCTTGGGAGGAACTTAGGGTGCTCCATAAGGTTATTGAACATTTCTACAAAAATCTGCTACAACTGGACAATTAGTCAAAATCTATAACAGAAATGGAAATGTATCATGCAAAGATAAATCTAACTTTAATAGAGAATGAAACATTATCTAAGAAACAACTATTATGTGTGAAAGCTACAAAAATAGTAAAAAGGGTCCTTGATCCCTCTTGGATGGGCCCTACCCAAGAAGCACACGGAACCTAGAAAGAACTCTTAATAGACTGAAGGAAAAACCACTTTATTCATAAATCCTAGCTTAAATCAGTAACATCAAAGCTCTTAGTCCTCAACAAAAAAACTTTCAGAACAATTCCATACAATTCTTCTCCATAAATTCGTTATTCCCCTCTCTTAGACTAGAGGCCTATATATAACTAGAAATTTCAAAGTCCCTTTGTAAATCAAGGAGAGTGATGAGTAAATGAGGGATCTTCTGTTGAACTTGGTCCCTGGTGAGCCACTTGCCCCGGTGAAGGAGTTGTCTTGATTTGACAACTCGATATAGCTGGATCCTCTGTTGGCGAGTGTTCTTGATCTGTGTGTCCATAATCCAATAAGGTGTGGCTTGTTCCATGTAGTCTAGATTTAACTATGTTGGTGTGAGTTGTTCTACCATGCCGGATGTGTCCAGTAGAGGGGGAAAGTAGGGCCGAAGGCGGCCCGCATTGAACACTAGGTGTAGACCAAGGAATGGTGGAATACTGATCTCGAAGACATTGTCCCCTATAGCCTTGGTGGTGGTGTATGGCCCATATCGGAGTGGGTGAAGCTTGTGGTGGGATCCAACGAGGCACTCCTTCTACAAATGTAGCCACACTTTGTCACCCACCAGGAAGTTGTGTTGCACCTGATGTTGATCATGCCACTGCTTGTACTTAGAATTGGCTCTTTCCAATATGCCATGAACCTGTTGGTGAATGTATTGAATGCGCTCAATGAAGTTGTTCCCCTTGGCAGCTTCAGACTGGACATGAGCCAAATCAGCCTGAGTAGCTGCAAAGGGCATGGCTACGTCAATGGGACATAGTGGCTAGAATCCCAAGCCCACCTGAAATGGGTTGTGGTCGGTTGAGATGTGGAGGGCCCGATTATAGCTATGTTGTACATAGGGGAGGCTCTCATCCCATGTGCATGGAAGCTTAGACTTGTACATGCAAAAAATGTGTGCGATCATCTTGTTGACGAACTATGTCTCGCCATTAGTTTGGGGATTGAAAGTTGTGGACTTGGTGATATTGGTGTCCAGCATTGACCAGAGGTTGACCAAAATGTACTGAGGAACCTGTTGTCCCGATCTGAGATGATAGACTGTGGGATCCCAAAGTGTACCCACACTCGTTCAAAGAATATTTTAGCAGTGGCTTCTGCTATGATATTCTTCTTGTAGGCCGTCATAATTTCCATCTTCGAGAATCTGTCGACGACCATGAAAACATAGTCATTTCCATGCTTAGTAGAAGGAATGCCCGACATGTAATTCATGGATATGTATTCCCAAGTTTGACTAGGGGTAGGTAGTGGAGTATAGAGGCCTTGGTTCTTGATGGTTGGTTTGGTAGTGGTGCAGGCAGTGCAGGATCTGATGTACTTCCCAACATCTTGTCGAAGGTTTGGACAAAAGAAAAACTTTTGCAGTAATGCCACTGTTTTCTAAACCCCTAAATGCCCAGCGACCCTGTTACACATTAAAATTACTCAACTGAATAAGTGTCGCATGTTCCTCTCAATTGTTGTAAGTGTTGCATCTTCCTTACAACTTTCGCAAGTGTCGCAAGTTATTCACAAGTGTCATAAACATTGTTCAAGTATACGAACATAACGACGACACTAAGGAGGCACTTAAAACATATCATACACTTGATTTGGAGAAGGGGAACTGGTTAACTGAAGTCAAGGAACTCCTATCACCTGAGAAGAGCTCTTAAAGAAAGGTTCTGAGGGTGAGCGCTCCCTTACATCAGCCTTAGGAGCGTTGGCACTCCCCTATAAGGCCTCGGGGAGTGTTATAACGCTTGTTTGCCCCTCTGAAGGAGCGTTATCTACCTTTGGAGCACTGGCACTTCCCTCAAGCTTCCTAGGGAGCGCTACAGTGCTCTGATGCCCATTTTGAGGGAGCGTTGCCTAATCTAAGGCAGTAGTTGGTTATTGAGGAGAATAAGAGGAGGATCTTTCAAGTTTAGAAGGAAGTTGCATTCGAATTCTTGGTTCCATCAGGAGATCCTTGATCTAAGGAGGGAGTTCCTCAACTTGTTCTAAACATAACTCAAGAGGTTAATCTCCTCTTAACCTATATAAGCAAGCTCTATGATGGTGAAAAGGGGAAGAATTGATAGCATGAAACCTATGATCTGATAGAAAACACACAGTCAGCCAAAAGAGAGTGATCAGTGAAGTTGTTGTCATCTAGGTTGTGGATATTTCGATCAAGGGTTAGACGAAGGGGACATGAAAGAGTTGTCGCATTCGCATCTACGATTGTAAGTACTGATGTCGTTATTCTCATTAATATGAAACGCTTGGCCTGTTTCTTTCTAGTTTGTGTCTGATGTTACATGAACTTATCATTGATAGATATATTTGTTTTCAAGCTAATATCAATAGAGTAGGAAGTGGTCGTATCTTGTTTGTATATAGGACTCAGCGAGGAGCAAAGGATCGGAGCTCAACTCGGAGCGTGCAGGGACAAACATTGAAAAAGAGGTACTTTTGTTCTCCTTCCTTCTCATGTGTTAGTTTGGATATATTTGAAAGGAAGTCAGTGTCCACGTTAAGCATTTTCTGTCTTAGAGTTAAGGTCAAGCTCTTTGAGGCAATCTACCTGTCCGCAGGGAGATTTTCCTACAACAAAAATTGGCGACTCCACTTGGGAGATAGCCTCAAATCGAAACTTCTTGTTTTGATTTCTACTCATTGACCTTGTTCTACCCCTTGATTGTTTCAGACCTGGTTCACTCCTCTTTTGATTGGTTTCATGAGCTGATTGGCTCCTTACCCCATCACACTCATCCTAATTGTCGAGATTGAATTACAATTTTTGGATTTCTTGACACTTCTGGGAGTTTTTGAACGTGGTGCCCCTGTACCTGTGTTAAAAGAGTGCCAGTGCTCCCTAATAGACTTACACAGAGCGCAATAATGCTCCTTGTCCTTGACAATAGAGCGCCAACCCTTCTTTTGCCAATAAACCTTCTAGAATTATTTTTTCAGGGTTTTTCCTCTGTGTCTCTCTTGTTGGGTAACCTTGTGAGTCAATCCTTCTTCTTTCCAGCTTTGACATCTGTTTTTTTCTTGGAGAACAAACATCTTGCTATTTGGATTTTGTATCCTTCTTCACTATTGTTGTTGAGTTTTTCTGCCATTTGGAGTTTGAAACCCATGCATTGTCTTTCTCTCCTCGTTGACTGAACGAAAAACATTGGTGAAGGTCATCAAAGGTCTACATATATTTTCATTTGGTTTTAGTTAAGATCATTGTTCTTCGACATTTTCTTTCAGGTGTGAAGTTTGATTTCTCTTTGATTGTTTCTTTTCTTTCGCTTCTTGTTTTGATCACAATGAGAGGGTGTATTGTTTGTATGATTCTTTCTTGTGTTGGTCTGATTTTCATTCATCCAAAAAGATAATTAGCAAGACAATCATTGTGTTGAATTAATCATTATTCATATGAAAACAATAAAGAGCATCTTCATGATTGATTGTGCATGTTAGAAGGCATCTCAAAAGTTTTAGCATCACATCAGGATTTGATTGAAGGAAATTTGTTTGAGAACATTCCTTATTAGTGCTTGTTAGTGGAAAGAACTCTCTCTCTCCCTTAGGTAGATGTTCATCGAAAAGAAATGACTTCTTATCATATTTGATGCATTTTTGGGACCGAGTCATAATTCCATTCGTTTCACTTCCATGCACCCCTTTTTGCGTAAAGAACAACTATAAAATCAACGCTAATTAAAAATTATTTAGAACTTTTTCATTTCTAGGATCCTCCACCAACAGTAAACTAGGCTTAGTACTTTGGATTAGGCAGTGAGCATAACTCTCCAAAGTTTCCAAAACAAACAATAGCATCCTGAGTTAGGGAGAGTCAAATCCAATCATCGTATAAGTATGTCTGGGATCCCCCTCTCACACAGGGGTTACGCACGAGGTCGCATTCGGGTGAGTTACGGAGATTATCCCTCCGTGGTTCAACTGATTGTGGTGGTCAGATCGTATTATGGGGATCACTTTGAGGTAAATCCACAATTACTGCGTGGAAGCCTTTTAGTTGATTTCAGGCTCGATACCCTACCCGTACGTTCAGATCGGACTGTCGACTGTTCCTGCCCAGGGGCTGACTGCGAATTGGTAACCTTAGTGGCCATAATCTTTAGGGTCTCACATGAGGTGATAGTGAAGGGAAGTCTCACTGTACCTGGAGAAGACATTGGTCAAACTCACTCGGGCTCCTTGGAGGGTAAATCCACAATTACTGTGTGGAAGCTTGCACCAAGGCGTAAGTCTGTTAAGAAGGTTGCCATTGTAACTGTTCCACCCTATCCCTGCCCCTTCTGGACTTGATCACGCAACGTTGGATTTCATCACCAACTAGTACGGTCATCAAAAGAAGGTCATGTTTTCTTGGTTGTGATTCTTAGATTTCTATTAGTGTATGTTGTTTCTTTTCGGTAGTTGGCCATAGATTTTTTTTGCCGACTCTTTTTCGCCAACATCGACCCTCCACGCCGTTCGCGGAGGCTACAGGGACTTTCTCCAGAAAATATGGAAGGAAACACCCCTTTACCCCCTCATTCTACTAAGGAATCTCCTCAAGAGAGTGAGGTTTAAGATACTACAACTTCCCAGGAAGAAGTTCCCACTCCTTTAGAGAATTTTTGAATTGTTTCAGATTCTCCGTAAGTTTTTCACATTCCGGAGGGATATGAACGACGTGTCCTCCAACTGAATTCCATTGGTGAATTTGTCGTCATCAATCCTTATGACATTCTGAATGGGTCTCATCAAAACCCTTTAGTCAATGACCCTTTTTGGACTGCAAACATTGCTCGAAGTCCACCACGCCTGGTGCGAGATCTTTATGGAACAGGGATGGGTGTCGACGCACCTATTTCCTACATCGTACGCCTAAACCATTTTACTGGTACCACCATTTTTACGACCACACCACCCGTTGGTCCAAGCACATCATCTTTTAGCCCAAGGTATACTCTTCCCCTCCAGATGGCCCAATTTACAATAGTCCCTCACATACCGACTATTCCCGCCGGTAATGCGGTGGTCAACCAAGCTGCGATTGGCACACCTGTAACACCAAGACCTACACTCCATTTTGGGTATAGGGCAATGAATACTTTCAATGCCACTACTACCCAAGACACTACTACCCAGTCTACTGGAACGATTCAGCGGCCCGCTTCGACAGCTGCTCCCAGCCCGACTGCACCCTCTTCTACCCCCCCTCAAAATCAGGTCTCTAAGGTGAACGTGGTCCAATCAAACCCTTCACAAAAACCTGGGGGAAAGAAGAAAGCAAGAAATAAACCAAAGAAGAACAATAACAACAAACAACCCAAAACTCAACCGCAAACCCCTGCTACCGAAAAACAACCACAACGAAAACCGAAATTCCCATGTCTCATTTATGGTGACGATCACTACACTCAAGACTGCCCACATCGCGATGAAGTGGCCAAAATTTTCAAGGGAAATTCGCAACCCGTTGTTCTTACTCAGCCTTTTCCACAGCAACAATCTTTGGTTACCCAAACCCCCACGCCAGGGGGCAGTTCCAACCAACCCCATGATGAGGCCTCGACAAGTGCCCACATTTACATGTTTAATGGGGTTAATCTAACCACTCGCTCTACGACATATGACATGCCAGTTAAACCTGATAAGCCGAAGACTGCTAACGATTCTTCACCAGACCCGTTACCATCCTCCGTTAATCCTTCGTCTGTTAGCCCAACATCTGGGCCACTTTAGATTGAAAAACCTTCATTTGACTCTATATTACGCCCTCCTAAGACCACCATCTGGAAATCTACCTTCAATCCTATTTCACGGGCTACCCAAAATTACAATATTGTAGAAGATTTGGCCCAAGCCCCGTGTGCTATGTCCGCCTTGGAAGTTCTACAACATTGTCCCAGCCAACGTAGAATTCTCTTAGCCGCTATCGACACTTTTGATCCTGATTCATCAAACAACCTCATGTTTAATCTGGATGACCATCAACCATGACTCTCCCACCAGCTAGCTTTCCAAATCGATGTTGTTGTTCACAATCAACAAATCCACCGAACTATCCTGGATGAGGGAGCCTCTACCTGTTTCATGTCTCTAGCCTGTTGGAAAGGCTTAAAATCACCTGCCCTTAACAAATCCCCTACGATGTTATGCGCTTTCGATGGACAAGGTTTTCATCCTCATGGGTTATTGCAATCCCTAGCCATTTAGTTTGGTGGCAAAATTGTTACCGTTGATGTCGAGGTGGTCCATGCTCCCCTCGATTACAACCTATTACGTAGAAGAAGTTGGTTCTACGCTATGACTGTTGTTGCTTTGTCGATGTTTTGATGTGTACAATTCCCCCATCAAGGCAAAATTTTCACCATCGATCAGCTTGATTTCTATACACTCGACGCTCGCATCCCTGCCACCAACAACATTCCTTTTTTGGGAGACCACCCAGTTACGTATGAAAGCGTTGGTGTTGGATTATTGAAAGATTCTAGCCTTATGGGTACTTTCCCTACACCACTTCCACCTACCGCGCATCATATTGTCGTCGTCAATATGATCTCGACTATGCCTTATCAATCCTCGGAATCATCTGATCCTTGGATTGTACCTAGTCCTCTAGAATTCAATGTGCTCGGTGACACTATTCCACTTAGCCCAGCCAAGGCCCTATATGTAGCTATTCAATCAGCCTCTCCCTCTTCCAACAATTCACATTCATTGGCACCCGATACCTACTCGGTGCCCTCATGGTTGGATTCCCTGTCATATGTCGTTGATCACATTTCCCCGAATTTTCTTTCGGACGAATCTATCCTAGAAATGTTTCGCATTGACAAGTTACCTTGGGATAATAACCATCATCGATCCTCTTTTCTTCCCCCCTGGGAATAAATGAGGGCTGATATACCGTCTATCTCCCCTCCTGGTATTGATTTTTCATCATCTCTCATGCTTTCAAACTCTGATGATTTGGACCCGGTAGTGGACATGGTGATTTCTTCGGTAGGATTATTGGAGCCTGATCTCTTTACTCCTGTCACAACCCTCAACATGCATTCCTTCTCGAGTGATTATCTTCCATCCAGTGAAGATCTCCTGGAGGCCATAACTATGTTTTATCCCTTGCCGTGGCATCCTTCCAGAGTAGTATCCTCTTGGAACCCCTGATCCGAATGAAACCACGAGCATAGTTTCTCTTCTCTGTAGCAAGCTCGTTAAAAAATGAAACAACAACCTGGGGATCCAACCTGGACCCTTGAGCATAGTTCTTTTCCTGTGTCAAGCTCGTTAAAAAATGAAACAATTACCTCTCCCTTCAAGTTGAGTCTTTCTCCAGATCTCGTAGATGTCGAGTCGAGTCTGAGGGTGAGCGCTCCCCTACATCAGACTTAGGAGCACTGACACTCCCCTATAAGGCCTTAAGGAGCATTATAATGATTGTCTGGCACTCTGAAGGAGCGTTATTCACCTTTGGAGCGCGGGCGCTTCCCTCAAGCTTCCTAGGGAGTGCTACAGCGTTCTGATGCCCATTTTGAGGGAGCGTTGCCTAATCTAAGGTAGTAGTTGGCTCGTTGAGGAGAATAAGGGGAGGATATTTCAAGTTTATAAGGCAGTTTCATTCGAATTCTTGGTTCCATCAGGAGATCCCTGATCTAAGGAGGGAGTTCCTCAACTTGTTATAAAGATAACTCAAGAGGTTAAGCTCCTCTTAACCTATATAAGCAAGCTCTATGATGGTGAAAAGGGGAAGAATTGTTAGCATGAAACATATGATCTCATAGGAAACACACAGTCAGCCAAAAGAGAGTGATCAATGAAGCTGCTATCATCCAAGCTGTGGATCTTCCGAGCAAGGATTAGACGAAGTGGACTTGACAAAGCTGTCGTATTCACATCTATGATTGTAGGTACTGCTGTTGTTATTCTCATTAATATGACACGCTTGGACTGTTTCTTTCTAGTTTGTGTATGATGTTACATGAACTTATCATTGATAGATAGATCTGTTTTCAAGCTAATATCAATAGCATAGGAAGTGGTTGTATCTTGTTTGTCTACAGGACTCAGTGAGGAGCAAAGTATCAGAGCTCAACTCAGAGCGTGTAGGGACAAACGTCGATAAAGAGGTACTTTTGTTCTCCTTCCTTCTCATGTGTTAGTTTGTATAGATTTGAAAGGAATTCAGTGTCCACGTTAAGCATTTTCTGTCTTAGAGTTAAGGTCAAGCTCTTTGAGGCAATCTACCTGTCCGTAGGGAGATTTTCCTACAACAGAAATTGGCGACTCCACTGGGGAGATAGCCTCAAATCGAAACTTCTTGTTTTGATTTCTCCTCATTGACCTTGTTCTACCCCTTGATTGTTTCAGACTTGGTTCATTCCTCTTTTGATTGGTTTCATGAGCTGATTAGCTCCTTACCCCATCACACTCAGCCTAATTGTCGAGGTTGAATTACAATTTTTGGATTTCTTGACACTTCTGGGAGTTTTTGAACCTGGCGCCCCTGTCCTTGAGTTAACAGAGCACCAGTGCTCCCTAATAGCCTTACACAGAGCGCTATAACTCTCCTTGTCCTTGACAATAGAGCGCCAACCCTCCTTTGGCCAATAAACCTTCCAGAATTGTTTTTTTAGGGTTTTTCCTCTTTGTCTCTCTTGCTGGGTAACCTTGTGAGTCAATCCTTCTTCTTTCCAGCTTTGACATCTGTCTTTTTCTTGGAGAACAAACATCTTGTTGTTTCGATTTTGTAGCCTTCTTCATTATTGTTGTTGAGTTTTTCTGCCATTTGGAGTTTGAAACCCATGCATTGTCTTTCTCTCCTCGTTCACTGAACGAAAAACGCTGGTGAAGGTCATCAAAGGTCTACATATCTTTTCATTTGGTTTTAGTTAAGATCATTGTTCTTCGACTTTTTCTTTTGGGTGTGAAGTTTGATTTCTCTTTGATTGTTTCTTTTCTTTTGCTTCCTGTTTTGATCACAACGAGAGGGTGTATTGTTTGTATGATTCTTGCTTGTGTTGGTCTGATTTTCATTGATCCAAAAAGATAATTAGCAAGACGAGCGTTGTGTTGAATTAATCATTATTCATATGCAAACAATAAAAAGCATCTTCATGATTTATTGTGCATGTTAGAAGGAATCTCAAAAGTTTTAGCATCACATCAGGATTTGATTCAAGAAAATTTGTTTGAGGACATTCCTTATTAGTGCTTGTTAGTGGAAAGAACTCTCTCTCTCCCTTAGGTAGATGTTCATCGAAAAGAAATGACTGCTTATCATATTTGATGCATTTTTGGGACTGAGTCATAATTCCATTCGTTTCACTTCCATGCACCCCTTTTTGCGTAAAGAACAGCTATAAAATCAATGCTAATTAAAAATTATTTAGAACTTTTTCTTTTCTAGGATCCTCCACCAACAGTAGACTAGGCTTAGTAATTTGGATTAGGCTGTGAGCATAACTCTCCAAAGTTTCCAAAACAAACAATAGCATCCTGAGTTAGGGAGAGTCAAATCCAATCATCGTATAAGTCTGCTTGGGATCCCCCTCTCACACAGGGGTTACGCACGAGGTCGCATTCGGGTGAGTTACAGAGATTATCCCTCCGTGGTTCAACTGATTGTGGTGGTCAGATCGTATTATGGGGATCACTTTGAGGTAAATCCACAATTACTACGTGGAAGCCTTTTAGTTTATTTCGGGCTCAATACCCTGCCCGTACGTTCGGATGGGACTGTCGACTGTTCCCGCCCAGGGGCTGACTATGAATTGGTAACCTTAGTGGCCATAATATTTAGGGTCTCACACGAGGTGACAGTGAAGGGAAGTCTCACTCTACCTGGAGCAGACATTGGTCAAACTCACTTGGGCTCCTTGGAGGGTAAATCCACAATTACTGCGTGGAAGCTTGCACCAAGGCATTTGTCCGTTAAGCAGGTCACCATTGTAACTGTTCCACCCTATCCCCACCCCTTCTAGACTTGATCACGCGACGTTGGATTTCATCACCAACTAGTACGGTCATCAAAAGAAGGTCCTGTTTGCTTGGTTGTGATTCTTAGATTTCTATTAGCGTATGTTGTTTCTTTTCGGTAGTTGGCCATAGTTTTTTTTCACAGACTCTTTTTTGCCAACATCGACCCTCCACGCCGTTCGCGGAGGCTACAGGGACTTCCTCCATTAAATATGGAAGGAAACACCCCTTTACCCCCTCATTCTACGGAGGAATCTCCTCAACAGAGAGAGGTTCAAGATACTACAACTTCCCAGGAAGAAGTTCCCACTCTAGAGAATTTTTGAATTGTTTCAGAGTCTCCGAAAGCTTTTCGCATTCTAGAGGGATATGAACGATGTGTCCTCCAACTGAATTCCGTTGGTGAATTTGTCATCGTCAATCCTTATAACATTCCGACTGGGTCTCATCAAAACCCTTTAGCCGATGACCCTTTTTGGACCGCATACATTGTTCGAAGTCCACCGCGCCTGGTGCGAGATCTTTATGGAACAGGGATGGGTGTCGACGCACCTATTTCCTACACTGTACCCCTAAACCATTTTACTGGTACCACCATTTTATGGCCACACCACCCATTGGTCCGTGCACATCGTCCATTGGCCCAAGGTCTAATCTTCCCCCCCAGATGGCCCAATATACAATAGTCTCTCACATCCCGACTATTCCCGCCGGTAATGCGGTGGCCAACCAAGATGCGATTGGCACACCTGTAACACCAAGACATACACTCCCTTTTGGGTACAGGGCACTGAATACTTTCACTGCCACTACTACCCAGTCTACTAGAACGATTCAGCGGCCTACCTCGACGGCTGCTCCCAGCCCGACTGCACCCTCTTCTACCCCCCCTCAAACTTTGGTCTCTGAGGTGAACGTGGTCCAATCAACCCCTTCACAACAACCTGGGGGCAAGAAGAAATCGAGAAATAAACCAAAGAAGAACAATAACAATGAACAACCCAAAACTCAACCGCAAACCCCTGCTGCTGGAAAACAACCACAATGAAAATCAAAATTCCCATGTCTCATTTGTGGTGACGATCACTACACTTGAGACTGCCCACATCGTGATGAAGTGGCCAAACTTTTCAAGGGAAATTCACAACCTGTTGTGCTTACTCATCCTTTTCCATATCAACAATCTTTGGTTGCCCAAACCCCCATGCCAAGGGGTAGTTACAACCAACCCCATGATGAGGCCTCGACAAGTGCCCAGATTTACATGTTTAACGGGGTTAATCTAACCACTCACTCTGCGACATATGACACGCCAGTTAAACCTGATAAGCCGAAGACTGCTAACGATTCTTCACTAGAACCATTACCATCCTCTGTTAATCCTCCATCTGTTAGCCGTCCATACGAGCCACTTCAGATTGAAAAACCTTTGTTTGACTCTATCTTACACCCTCCTAAGAGCACCATCCATAAATCTACCTTCAATCCTAATTCACAGGCTGCCCAAAATTACAATATTGTAGAAGATTTGGCCCAAGCCCTGTGTGCTATGTCTGACTTGGAAGTTCTACAACACTGTCCCAGCCAACGTAGAATGCTCTTAGCCGCTATCGATGCTTTTGATCCTGAGTCATCAAACAACCTCATGTTTAATCTGGACGACCATCAACCGCGACTCTCCCAATAGCTAGCTTTCCAAATCGATGTTGTTGTTCACAATCAACAAATCCACCGAACTATCCTAGATGAGGGAGATTCTACCTGTGTCATGTCTCTAGCCTGTTGGAAAGGCTTAAAATCACCTTCCCTCAACAAATCCCCTACGATGTTACGCGCTTTCGATGGACGAGGTTTTCATCCTCACGGGTTATTACAATCCCTAGCCGTTCAGTTGGGCGGCAAAACTGTTACCGTTGATGTCGAGGTGGTCGATGCTCCCCTCGATTACAACCTATTACTCGGAAGAAGTTGGTTCTATGCTATGACTGTTGTCGCTTCGTCGGTGTTTTGATGTGTACCATTCCCCCATCAAGGAAAAATTGTCACTGTCGATCAGCTTGATTTCTGTACACCCGATGCTCGTATCCCTGCCACCAACAACATTCCTTTTTTGGGAGACCACCCAGTTACGTATGAAAGCGTCGGTGTTGGCTTATTAAAATATTCTAGCCTTATGGGTACTTTCCCTACACCACTTCCACCTACCTTGCATCATATTGTCATCATCAATATCATCTCGACTATGCCTTATCAATCCTTGGAATCATCTGATCCTTGGATTGTACCTAGTCCTATGGAATTCGATGTGCTCGGTGACACTATGCCACTTAGCCCAGTCGAGGCCACATACATAGCTATTCAATCTGCCTCTCCCTCTTCCAACAATTCACATTCATTGGCACCCGATGCCTACTCGGTGCCCTCATGGTTGGATTCCCTGTCGTCTGTCGTTGATCACATTTCCCCGACTTTTCTTTCGGACGAATCTATCCCGGAAATGTTTCGCATTGACAAGTTACCTTGGGATAATAACCATCATCGATCCTCTTTTCTTCCCCCCTGGGAAGAAATGTGGGCTGATATACCATCTATCTCCCCTCCTGGTATTGATTTTTCATCATCTCCCATGCTTTCAAACTCTGATGATTTGGACCTGATAGTGGACATGGTGATTTCTTCGGTAGGATTATTGGAGCCTGATCTCCTTACTCCTGTCACAACCCTCAACATGCGTTCCTTCTCGAGTGATTATCTTCCATCCAGTGAAGATCTCCTAGAGGCCATGAATATGTTTTATCCCTTGCCGTGGCATCCTTCCAGAGTAGTATTCTCTTGGAACCCCTGATCTGGATGAAACCACGAGCATAGTTTCTCTTCTCTGTAGCAAGCTCATTGAAAAATGAAATAGAGGCTTTGAGCATAGTTTTCTTCTCTGTAGCAAGCTCGTTAAAAAATGAAACAACAATCTTGGGATCGAACCTGGAATCTTGAGCATAGTTCTTTTCCTGTGTCAAGCTCATTAAAAAATGAAACAATTACCTCTCCCTTCAAGTTGAGTCTTTCGCCAGATCTCATAGATGTCGAGTCGAGTCTGTCGTTAGGACTCGTTTTTGAACCTTCATTTCATTCACCTGTATCCTTTTTCTCCATTTAGCACAGAAATTGGTGACAACCTTAAAGTCGGTGAATGAATTGAAGCTTGGGGGGCATGTCTCCATCCTTTGATGATCATTCTGGAGTTAAGCCACTAGCTTTCATGATGGGGGCATACTGAGCTTAGTCTTTGTTCTTTCTCGTGCTCGTAAATACATGAGAATGCAACCGGGTAAAATTTTATCTCTTTTTTGGACCCGTACAAATACACGAACACACGAAAAAGGAACCCCCTGAAGTCATCTTCAAACCCTTTTCAGACTCTCTAAATATGAAAAGATTGTCGAGTGACCTTGCTTCCTTTCACACTCGTTAAAAGGTTAGAAAGGGCATCTTTCGAGCGATAGTTTATCTCTTTTTCAGTCTCGTTAGACTACTATACGAAAAAGGAACTGAGAGAGTTCTCTTTTAAGTGTTTTTCCAAACTCTATAATCCCGAAAAGCCTTCGAGTTTTCTGTCTTTGGACTCGTTAAAGAACACATTGACAGGCCCACATGGAACCAAACCCTTACTTCTTCCGGTTCGTTAAACAAAGGAAGAGGAACTTACCGAAGGTGAGTTATATCGAGCATGTGTTATCCTCCTTGAGCTCATTAAACCAAAAAGAGGTACTCATTCATCTGGATGGGGGAAAAATTGAAAGGAGCAAGCCAAACAGTCTCTTGAGAACATCTTCTAGCAATTCTTAGAGTCGCCCTTGAACATGACACTTTGTCATTTGCACATATCATAATCTACTAAACCTCTACACTGAGCCAATCCTTTGAGTCCCTTTCACTCCTTTGGGTCACCCGATGAAAGTCACCGTATCCACTGCATAAGTGTTGGTCCACGTCATGTTTTGTTGTTGTGCCTCAGTGTTCAAAGGAAGTATCCGCCTCTGGAGTTAGCCATCCCAAATATATTGCCTCAAAACCTATTTTATTCCATGTCCATTTGATCTACCAATTACATCTCTATGTCTGTTTCGTGTCGTTGACGGGGGATACATCAAGGCCTTCCCTCGACGATTCTATTCCTGTCTACTTCAACACATTATTCGAGAATTAGACTTAGAAACTAGTTAGTACTTTGGGACCTGCATGCCTCAATCGCAGGCCTCCTCACGTTCGACAGTAGGTCTACATCATTGACCCATGATCAAATGATTCCATGGGTGTTTGACCTCAGCTCATCTATTCACATTCGTTGGAATGTACTAGGGTACCTTGGGAATCATTGACATTAATGGTGATCTCCCTCGCACTTGTTAACGGTTCACACCATTGACCGGTAATCAAGTGGTTTCTTCCATGTTCGACTTCAAGACATCTATTCACATGGTTAGAATCGTACCACGTTGGGATTGCTAATAAGACCATGGGTTGAGTAACCACTTTGATATATGCTTTGCCCAGGCTGCGAAGGAGTTTCTATTGGACAAAGAACACATACACTGTTACATAGATCCACTTTGTATTGGTCGTGGCTATGTCTTGTCATCTCGTAGATCCACTATGTATTCTTCGTGGCTACAATCAGTCCAAGTCATCAGAGTATAGATCCACATTGTATCTTCGGTGGCTATACCTTTTTATCAATACAATTATGGATCCGTAGTGTATTCTATAGCGGCCATATCTTGCAAGTCTTGATCACCCAAGCATAGGTATGCCTGCCTTGGGTTTTGAAACATGTCATGATATTTGTTGGATGTTTGTGTGCATCTTCCGTCAGGTTCTCCGAGTCTATACCCTTTCTTGAACGTCTACAAAGCATTTCAGTTATCAGTTCGCATCTTCTAACTTCATACTTTAGGGGGCATTCTGTTACATGTAAAAATTACTCAACTGGATAAGTGTTGCATGTTCCTCTCAATTGTTGTAAGTGTCGCATCTTCCTTACAACTTTTGCAAGTGTCGCAAGTTCTTCACAAGTATCGCAAACATTGTTCAAGTATACTTCCATAACGAAGACACTAAGGAGGCACTTAAAACATCTCATACACTTGATTTGGAGAAGGGGAACTGGTTAACTAAAGTCAAGGAACTCTTATCACCTAAGAAGAGCTCTTAAACAAAGGTTCTGAGGGTGAGCGCTCCCCTACATCAGCCTTAGGAGCGCTGGCGCTCCCCTATAAGGCCTCAGGGAGCATTATAATGCTTGTCTGCCCCTCTAAAGGAGTGTTATCCACCTTTGGAGCGCGGGTGCTTCCCTCAAGCTTTCTAGGGAGAGCTACAACGCTCTGATGCCCATTTTGAGGGAGCGCTGCCTAATCTGAGGCAGTAGTTGGCTCGTTGAGGAGAATAAGGGGAGGATCTTTCAAGTTTAGAAGGCAGTTGCATTCGAATTCTTGGTTCCATCAGGAGATCCCTGATCTAAGGAGGGAGTTCCTCAACTTGTTCTAAAGATAAATCAAGAGGTTAAGCTCCTCTTAACCTATATAAGCAAGCTCTATGATGGTGAAAAGGGGAAGAATTGATAGCATGAAACCTATGATATCATAGGAAACACACAGTCATCCAAAAGAGAGTGATCAGTGAAGCTGTTGTCATCCAGGTTGTGGATCTTTCGAGCAAGGGTTAGACGAAGGGGACTTGACGAAGCTATCGCATTTGCATCTACAATTGTAAGTAATGGTGTCGTTATTCTCATTAATATGACACACTTGGCCCGTTTCTTTCTATTTTGTGTCTGATGTTACATGAACTTATCATTGATAGATAGATCTGTTTTCAAGATAATATCAATAGAGTAGGAAGTGGTCGTATCTTGTTTGTCTACAGGACTCAGCGAGGAGAAAAGGATCAGAGCTCAACTCGGAGCGTGCAGGGACAAACGTTGATAAAGAGGTACTTTTGTTCTCCTTCCTTTTCATGTGTTAGTTTGTATAGATTTGAAAGGAAGTCAGTGTCCACATTAAACATTTTCTGTCTTAGAGTTAAGGTCAAGCTCTTTGAGGCAATCTACCTATCCGCAGGGAGATTTTCCTACAACAGACCTGACTATAGTGTGCTTCCCAAATCATCTTGGCACGCTCACTTGAAGGAACACAAAGGTGTCCTAGGTGACATAGTAGTGCATCCTGAAGGTGAAAATTTGCAGCTTGATTACCCTCCATGAGCGTCTTGTATGTGTGTCTGAATTCTGGATCGCTCTTGTAGAGAAGCGGCCAATTAAAAGTCTTGTGCCTATAAGAGTTGAGCACGGTGTTTTTCGCCACAATCAGTGGTCAGTTGAGGCAGTCTACAACATTATTGATGTCTCCCTTCTTGTACTTTATGCTCAAATGAAATTGTTGCAGATATGTGGACCACTTCTGATGGCGATCGTTCTACAACTTCCCGTGTGTCTGTATGAACTACAGGGATCAGTTTTCTTTGTGGATGATCGTTTCCTTCCCCAAATGTAATGCTTCCATTATCGGAAAGCCTGCACAATGGAATACATTTCTTTGTCATAAGTGGGATACTTTCAGACTCTGTTAGATAGTGTCACACTGTGATATGCCACTGGATGCCTCTGTTGAGTAAGAATTTCCCCAGTAGCATAGTCAGAGGCATCTGTCTCGATCTAAAATGGTTGTTGTAAGTCTGGTAATGTGAGAACTGGGGCATAGCAGAGGTGATGTTTCAATTCTACTAACACCTTTTGTTGAGATTCTAACCAAAATAATTTTTCTTTCGCTCCTCCCTTGGTGACTTGACACAAGGGCCGAGTGATATGAGAGAATCCCAACACGAACCTGTGATAGAAATTAGCAAGACCCAGAAAGCTGGGAAGCTCTGTTAGAGTTTTCGGGGCTGGCCAATCCCGAATGAATTTGATCTTGGTTGGATCCACATGCACCCCACGCTCATCAATAATGTATCCCAGATATTGAACCTGGGTCATGCCAAAAGTGCACTTCTCGAAATTGGACACAGCTTGTGTTTCTGTAGTGTTTGGAGGACCCGTCAGATGTGGTGGAGGTGCTCTTCCCAAGTCTGTTTGAATATCAGGATGCCATCCAAGTAAACTACTACAAATGAGTTGGTGAATGGCCGCGAGATGTCGTCCATCAGCCTCATGAAGGTTGTGGGAGAATTCGTCAACCCGAAAGGCATGACCAACCATTCAAAAAGGCACTCCTTGGTTTTTAAGGCAGTCGTCCATGCATCGAATAGTTCGATTCTTAATTGGTGATATCCAGGCTTCAAGTCGATATTGCTGAAATATTTTCCCCTTTGAGTTGGTCCAGAAGGTCATCAATCTGTGGGATCGGGTACCTATTCTAGACAGTGATCTTGTTCAGCGCCCGATAGTCAATACAGAGTCTCCAAGTCCCATCCTTCTTCTGCACCAACACAATCAAGCTCCCACAGGGTGATGAACTTAGCCGGATGTGACCTTTTTGCAGAAGATCCTATATCTACCTTTTGATTTCATCATTCTCCAGAACAAAGCGTCGATAGATCAGTCCAGTGGGCAACGACGCACCTAGGGTCAGATCGATGGGGTGTTTGACCTGACAGTGCAGAGGCACCCTTGCGGGTGAGGTGAATATGTCCTTGTACTCCTCCATGACCTTGTCCATTTGTTGTTGTTGTGTGGAGGATCCCTGTATGGAGGTCGTGGCCACAGTATTCTTCTTTCCCTGAGGGCGGATCATCAGGAAAACAAATTTCCCGGTTTTGGAAATGAGCTTACTGCATTGTTTTGAAGTAACCAAAGAGATAGCAGCAGGTGGTGGTACCTCTAGTATCCTATACAACTTATTTCCCAAAGTAACAATAACAACGCAAGGTTGGGACTCATACACAACATGTCACTTCCCCAAGTATGGTTGGCCTAATAATATATCACAAACATCAAGAGGACAAATGTCACATAATACCTCATTGGTGAAGGGCTTGATGATGTAGGGAAGGTGGCACTATTGGCTGACGCAGAGATCCCATCCTTGGTGAAGCCACCCGATGGTATATGGTTGTGGGTGTGTTGTGGTCAGAAAGCCCAACTGCTTCATGACCTCTGCTGAAATGAGGTTCTTTTGGCTCCCATTGTCGATAATGAACTATAGTGGGGAACCCTTTACCCACATCTGGGAGTGGAAGAGATGCTCCTCCTCCTCTGGATCTTATGGTTATTCCTTTTGGATATTCATGGTGGAAATGGTGGCGTTGGGCTCCGCATAGATAATATTCTTCCCTCTGTCATTTCCCTTCTCGGGTTCTGATTCAATGTCGGAGCATGCATCTGATTCATAAGCCCTCATCTCGGCCAACAGTGACTATTTGGCTCGACACTGAATTGTGTTGTGAGTGGAGCTCTTATGGAACTCACACCACTTTCCAGTGTCCTTCTTCAGATTCACGATGTTGTTCTTTGCTTGCGGCTTTGATAGGTTGTCTTGAGCCACCATGCCTTCGATTTGTTCTTTTTTCTACGGTTTGGGGGAACCTTTCGCTTGCTTTTGATTCGCAGATACAAATTATCGCTTCTTCTATTTGAATTTCTGCTCAATATTGGTAGCATAACGGTATGTCGTACCAAGGGAGGAGATGTCAAGGAACTCCATTTCCTCCTGAATGTATCTTTGTAGGCAACTGCGGTACTTCAGCACCAAATGTTTCTTTGAATCTTTGTACACAACTTTGTGCACAGGGTATGGAACAGATTCGTCATCTCATGCACATCTTGATCCCTTTGTTGCCACAGCGTAGTCCATTGTATGCACTTGTCCTCATAGCTCCCCACAGGACAATATTGTTCCTTGATGGAATCTCATAAAGAATTCCAAGTGGGTACAACTGAGAACAGAGAGGATTCCTCCTCATCCTTTTTATGACAATAGGTTTCCCACCAGTCTTTGACATGGGGGGCAACTTTGAGCAATGAAAAAATAATCTTCTCTTGGTCGAAAAAGTCATGAACCGAGAAATATCCTTATAATAGATTCAACCATCTATCTATGGCATCTTCATCTATTTGGCCATCAAATATGGGAATGTCAAAGTTTATTTGTACCTTAAAAGGGGTTATGGCTCCAAAGTGGTTGATGGATGTAGATGCGCCGCTAGTGGGAAATCGTTGAAGGATCTGAAAAAAGTTATCCATCATTGCGTTCCTTTGTTTTTCAAGGGTCTCCTCAAGGAATATTTTGATAGGATATCCTTCTCCCTCATCCTTCTTTTCATCCCTCATGGGCGGTCGTCGGGGTTTGCGAGGCTGATCTTGCAAAGGTTCAACCAGATCAAGCCCTAACTCCTTATACCCCGACCTCATTGGGGACATGCAAAGAAGGATCGAGAAAGAGAAGACTTCTCTGATACCACTAATCCGAATATATGCAGGAATGCAACAGAATACACAAATAACCATGAATACAAAGATGCAGCGGAAATAACACTTCATTTCATTAATATCAAAGAACTGAAACTTGTTTATAGACAGAATGGAATTAAACTAGCTAGGGCATTGGTAGCTTATCTCCGAGAAGAGATGTGGTGGCTATAAGCCTCTGAAATCTGTGTTACAATGAGGCTCAAAGGACTATATATTATTGAGAAAAAATGGAAACCCTAAACGTCCAAAAACCTAACCCTAGGAGATGAAACGCCAGAATATGAGCCCCGTCGAGGTAAATTGGTACATCAATTTCTTGGGGTCGTAACTTTGGCATACTATCTCTGTTTCACACATGTGATACATCATTAGAAATATATATCCGAGGACTTTGGAACAACCATATATTCGTTGAAGGTTTAATTCCCAAAAAATGTCGTTTAGGGCCTCAAAACGGCTCCGGAAGTTCAGGACCCGAAAACCTGCCAAAAATAGTAAATTGTGCTACAATTAAGGAAAATGAAAAACTGAAAGAAACAATGGTGGGGTTCCAAGTGGAATAGGTGGGTGGCCACCAATATCCACCTGGACCATTCCTCCCCCCTTAGGAAGCAATGTTCCCCCTTGCGTTGAGTTCCTCCATGAGATGAGGAAACTTTTGTTGAACTTGGTCCCTGGTGAGCCACTTTCCCTGGTGAAGGAGTTGGCCTACTTTGACAACTTGATATAGCTATATCCTCTGCTGATGGGTTTTATTGATCTGTGTGTCCATAATCTGATCAGTTTTGGCTTGTTCCATGCAGTCTGGATTTAACTTTATTGGTGTGAGTTGTTCTGCCATGCCAGATGTGTCCAGTAGAGCGGGAAAGTAGGGCCGAAGGTGGTCCACATTGAACACTGGGTGCAGACCAAGGAATGGTGGAATAATGAGTTCGAAGGAATTGTCCCCTATAGCCTTGGTGATGGTGTATGGACCATATCGGAGCGGGCAAATATTGTGGTGGGGTCCAAGGAGGTATTCCTTCTGCAAATGTAGCCACGCTTTGTCGCCCACCTGGAAGTTGTGTTTCACCTGATGTTGATCATGTCGTTGCTTGTACTTAGCATTGGATCTTTCCAATATGTCATGAACATGTTGGTGAATGTGTTGAATGCGCTCAATGAATTTGTTCACCTTGGCAGCTTCAGACTCGACATGAGCTGAATCAGCCTGAGTAGTTGCAAAGGGCATGGCTACGTCAATGGGACATAGTGGCTGGAATCCCAAGCCCACCTGAAAGGGGTTGTGGTCAGTTGAGCTATGGAGGGCCCGGTTATAGCTATGTTGTACATAGGGGAAGCTCTCATCCCATGTGTGTGGATTCTTTGAGTTGTACATACACAAAATGTGTATGATCATCATGTTGATGACCTCTATCCGGCCATCAGTTTGGGGATGGAAAGTTGTGGACTTGGTGAGCTTGGTGTCCAGCATTGACCAGAGTCTGGACCAAAATGTACTGAGGAACCAGTTGTCTCAATCTGAGATGATAGACTGTGGGATCCCAAAGTGTACCCACACTCATTCAAAGAAGAGTTTAGCAGTGGCTTCTAATGTGATATTCTTCTTACAGGTCGCCATAATGGCCATCTTCGAGAATCTGTCGACGACCACGATAACACAGTCATTGCCATGCTTAGTAGGAGGAAGGACCAACATGTAATCCATGGAGATGGATTCCCAAGGTCGACTAGGGGTAGTAAGCGAAGTATAGAGGCCTTGGTTCTTGATGGTCGAATTGGAAATGGCACAGGCAGTGCAGGATCTGATGTACTTCCCGACATCATGTCGAAGGTTTGGCCAATAGAAATACTTCTGCAGTACTACCACTGTTTTCTTGACCCTGAAATGCCCACTGACTCGATTGTAGTGCACTTCCCAAATCATCTTGGCACGCTTGCTTGAAGGAACACAAAGTCGTCCTAGGTGACATAGTAGTGCATCCTGTAGGTGAAAATTTGGAACTCGATTACTCTCCAAGAGCGTCTTGTATGTGTGGTTGAATTCTGGATCGCTCTTGTAGAGAATAAGCCAATCACAAGTCTCGTTCCCAAAAGAGTTGAGCATGGTGGTTATTTCCACGATCGCTGGTCAGTTGAGGCAGTCTGCAACATTATTGGTGTCGCCCTTCTTGTACTTGATGTTCAAATGAAATTGTTGTAGATATGTGGACCACTTCTGATGGAGATCGTTCTACAACTTCCCTTGTTTCTATATGAACTACAGGGGTCGGTGGTCTATGTGGATGATCGTTTCCTTTCCCAAAATGTTATGCTTCCATTATCAGCAAGCCTGCACAATGGAATACATTTCTTTGTCATAAGTGGGATACTTTCAAACAGTGTCGCACTGTGATATGCCACTGGATGCCTTTGTTGAGTAAGAACTTCCCCAATATCATAGTCAGAGGCATGTGTCTCGATCTCAAATGGTTGTTGCAAGTCTAGTAATGTGAGAATTGGGGCTCAATAAAGGTGATGTTTCAATTCTACGAACGACTTTTGTTGAGATTCTGACCAAAAGAATTTTTCTTTCACTCCTCCCTTGGCGACTTGACTTGAGGGCGAAGTGATATGAGAGAATCCCAACATGAACCTGCGGTAGAAATTAGCAAGATCTAGAAAGTTGTGAAGCTCTGTTAGAGTGGTCGGGGCTGGAAAATCCTGGATTACTTGGATATTGGTTGGATCCACATGCACCCCACACTCATCAATAATGTATCCCAGATATTGAACCTGGGTCATGCCAAAAGTGCACTTCTCCAAATTGGCACACAACTTGTGTTTCCATAGTGTTTGGAGTACATGTCATATGTGGTGGAGGTGCTCTTCCCAAGTCTAGATGAAGATCAGGATGTCATCCAAGTACACTACTACAAATGAGTTGGTGAATAGCTGCAGGATGTCTTCTATCAGCCTCATGAAGGTTGTGGGAGCATTCGTCAACCCGAAAGACATGACCATCCATTCAAAAAGGCCCTCCTTGGCTTTGAAGGCAGTCTTCCACACATCAGAGGGTTCAATTGGTACCTGGTGATACTCAGACTTCCAATCAATCTTGCTAAAGTATTTTTCCCCTTTGAGTTGGTCCAGCAGGTCATCAATCTGTGGGATCGGGTACCTATTCCGGAAAGTGATCTTGTTCAACGCCTGATAGTCAATACAGAGTCTCCAAGTCCCATCCGTCTTCTGCACTAACACAATCGAGCTCCCACAGGGTGATGAAATTGGTCGGATGTGACCTTTCTACAGTAGCTCCTGGATCTGCCTCTTGATTTTATCATTCTCCGTAACATAGCATCGATAGATCAGTCCATTGGGCAGTGATGCACCTGGGGTCATATCGATGGGGTGTTTGACTGAACAGTGCAGAGGCACCTCTGCAGGCAAGGTGAAGATGTCCCAGTATTCCTCCATGACTTTGTCCATTTATTGTTGTCATGCGTAGGATCCCTATTTGGAGGTCATGGCCACAATATTATTCTTTCCCTGAGGGTAGATCATCAGGAAAACAAATTTCCCGGTTTTGGAAATGATCTTACTGCATTGTTTTGGAGTAACCAAAGAGATAGTGGTAGGCGATGGTACCTCTGGTATCCTGTACAACTTATTTCCCAAGGTAACAATAAGAGCGCAAGGTCAGGACTCATACACAGCATGTCACTTCCACAAGTATGGTTGGCCTAATAATACATCACAAACATTAAGAGGAGCAATGTCACATAATACCTCATCGGTTAAGGGCTTGATATTGTAGGGAAGGTGGCACTACTAGTTGACATGAAGATCCTGTCCTTGGTGAAGTCACCCGATGGTGTACAATTGTGGGTGTGTTGTGGTCAGCAAGCCCAACATCTTCACGACCTCTGTTGAAATCAGGTTATTTTTGCTCCCATTGTCGACAATGAACTGTAGCGGGGAGCCCTTTACCCACATTTGGGAGTGGAAGAGATGTTCCTCCTCCTCTGGATATTTTGGTTCTTCCTTTTGGATATTCATGGTGGAAATGGTGGCGTTGGGCTCCACATCGATAATCTGCTTCCTTTTGTCATTCCCCTTCTTGGTTTCTGATTCAATGTCGGAGCATGCATCTGATTCAGATGCCCTCATCTCGGCCACCAGTGATTGTTTGGCTCGACACTCACTTATGTTGTGAGTGGAGCTCTTATGGAACTCACACCACTTTCCCATGTCCTTCTTCGGCTTCACATTATTGTTCTTTTCTTGTGGCTTTGATAGGTTGTCTTGAGCCACCATGCCTTCACATTTTCCTTTGTTCTGCGTTTTGGGGGCACCTTTCGCTTGCTTTTGATTCGTAGATCCAAAGTCTTGATTCTTCTGTTTGAATTTCTTCTCAATCTTGGCAGCATACTGGTATGTCATACCAAGCGAGGAGATGTCAAGAAACTCCATTTCCTCTTGAATGTATCTGTGCAGACAACTGCGGTACTTCAGCACCAAATGTTTCTCCAAATCTTTGATACCTAACTTTGTGCGCAGGCTATGGAACAGATTCGTCATCTCATGCACATCTGGATCCCTTTGCTACCGCAGCGTAGTCCATTGTATGTACTTGTCCTCATAGATCCCCATGGGATAATATTGTTCCTTGATGGCATCTCAGAAAGAATTCCAAGTGGGTATGGTTGAGAACAGAGAGGGTTCCTCCTCATCCTTTTTCTCACAGTAGGTTTCTCACCAGTCCTTGACATGGGGGGTGGCTTTGAGCAGTGGAAAAATAATCTTCTCCTGGTCGGAAAAGTCATGAACCGAGAAATATCCTTCTAATAGATTCAACCATCTATCTACGGTGTCTACATCTATTTGGCCATCAAATATGGGAATGTCAAAGTTTACTTGTACCTTAAAAGGGGTTGTGCCTCCAAAGTGGCTGCTAGATGCAGATGCACCGCCAGTGGGCAATCATTGAAGGATCTGGGTGAAGTTATCCATCATCACGTTCCTTTGTTTTTTAAGGGCCTCCTTGAGAAATATTTTGATAGGATCTCCTTCTCCCTCGTCTTTCTTTTCATCCCCCATGGGTGACCGTTGGGGTTTGCGAGGCTGATCTTGCAAAGGTTCAACCATATCGATCCCTAACTCCTTATACCCAGACCTCGTTGGGGACATGCATAGAAGGATCGAGAAAGAGCAGACCGCTCTGATACCACTGATCTGAATTTATGCAGGAACGCAAAAGAATACACAAATAGCCATGAATACAAATATGCAGTGTAAATAACAATTCATTTCATTAATATCAAAGAACTGAAACATGTTTATAGACAGAATGGAAATAAACTAGCTAGGGCGTTAGTAGCTTATCTTTAAGAAGAGTTGTGGTGGCTACAGGCCTCTGAACTCTATGTTACAATGAGGCTCGAAGGCCTATATATTATTGAGAAACAATGGAAACCCTAAACATCCAAAAACCTAACCCTAGGAGATGAAACGCCAGAATATGGGCCTCGTCGGGGTAAATTGGTACATCAATTTCCCATGGTCGTAACTTTGGCATACTATCTTCGTTTGAAGCACATGATACATTGCTAAAAATATCTATCCGAGGAATACACTGCTGACAGTGAATATCGAGTTCGGAACAAACACATATTCGTTGGAGGTTTGATGCCCAAAAAACGTCGTTTAGGGCCTCAAAATGGCTCCGGAAGTTCAGGACCCAAAAAACTGCCAAAAATAGTAAATTGTGCTACAATTAAGGAAACTGAAAAACTTAAAGAAACAATGGTGGGGGGTCCAAGTGGAATCGGCAGGTGGCCACCAATATCCACCTGGATAAAAAATACTCATGAATGACTATTACATGTGGTCAAAAGCAAACATTAAGTCATTTTATGGTGGAAAAACATGTCAAAGATGAGTCTTTAGAATATATAATAATGAAGCTCATCAAATGGTATGGATGGATGGTTTTCCATATTTTGGCATTTGAGGATTCACTCACTTGCATGATTTTTTAATACTTTGATCAACAGTTTGGTCTCAAGATATAAAGCAATACCAACAGTTCACCTAGTTTAATTCTTAGTAGATTTTTGGCAAGATTATGATTCATTCATTATTGAATCATTACAAGTTTTTTATACATAGTCTTTTACAAGATACAAGATTGGGATGCTAATCAACAATTTTTTCTAGCAACAAGATTATTGACAATTTTTGTGTGTCGATATTCAAGCACAGTGTTTTGAACACATTTGTTCACTTGATAGTCTTCAAACTTTACAAAGACAGTATTCAAACCTTGTATAGGATAGATGATTCTCCCACACTTTCACTTAACACATTGGATTGTGAATTATTTTTAGGATTTGAGATTTGTTGGATTTGCATCCATTTCACTTCCTATCGGGGTTTTCTCTCATTGGATTTGGGTAAACATTAGTGAACACTTATAGGTTATCTGGCTCATTGTTTGCACATAAAAATTTTCAAAGTTGATTTTTTGGCATCCACTTTTGATGGTTTTTAGGTTTATATTCATTGAGACTCATGAGGTTTCAAACCATGAGTATCATATTGAAGACTTATATATGTTATCAAATTTTGAACTAGTCTATGTTGCTTAGATGATATAGTTGTATGTACTTATGTTTAAAGGGGGTTGTTAGAAATTTTCTTTAATCAATACGTCCTAAGACCACCTCATCCACATTTTAGGATATATTCATTATCCTAAGATGCTTATGATTAGTTATGTGAACCATTAAAGGTGGTTATCAAAAGGCTTGTACTATATATTATACTATCATGTGAATCATATAGATAATAATGATTTTGGATTTGTATGTTCTTTTATGTTCTTAATCTTCTTGTTCTTCATTATATATTATAATCATTTCCCAAAAGGAAATATTTAGCTGGAAAAAATATTATTTAGTTCATTCTAGATTCTAGTAACCATAAAGCTCATGTGCTTCAATGCAATGTGTTGCAAAGCATTATTATAAAAATATGTGGGTAAAAAAATGTTTCCAGCAAAGAATCAGTTGACATCCTTTTTATTGATCAAGTCATGAAAGAAAGGGAGAAATGGGTATACATGTAGTGTTTCTTTGAATTCATTTGATTAGCATGCTGTTATTATTTGAAGGCATTCTAGTTACAAGAATAAATTAGTTGGTTGAAAAATACATTTATGGATAATATGATCTAGACCTTTGATCTAATTTTATGTGATTATTGCTTTCTATGGACATATATCTATCTTGGTTTATTCTTTGATATTTTTTTAATGCTATTGAATATTGAAAAATGAAAATGTGGTTACATGATGAAATAGATTATCTTAAATGATGTTATTCATGGTTTTCCAAGTGTGATAGGAAGAGACAGAGGTGCATACAGACTCTAGATTGAGTCGAGATATGTAGACCCGAGATGGGGTTGGGTTATGTATGATTAAAATGTATATTACATTGCTTATTATTTATTTATGATAATTGGATAGTTCTATTTGATATGTTGTATCTAGATGTGTGTAGAGACAAGGAAGCATTTTCCAAATAAGCTTACACATGGGAAAAGGGTTGTATGATGAGATGTGACATGAGTACCATTAAGGAGAGGAGGTCTGAGTTAGTTTCCTATTTCTACCTACTATCCTCCTTGCCATGTAATGGGTTGAAAAACATATATTTTAATGTTTTTTTCGTATAGGTTACATGTTGTCATAAGGGTAGGCCATAAATTTGGTCACTTACAAGGTTATTCTAAGGGTCACAAAATAAGCTGTCAATCCTTATTTCTCAGTGACTACTAGTCTCTTGCTAGTGATGAATGAGTTGGGTTAGTTAAGTCCCAACCATGGCACCATCTCCCATCATTGAAAAATGATACTTGAAGGGAATGCAGGAACATGGCACCCTTGGTACATACTAGTAGGCAGTACTTGAAGGGCATGCAGGGGCATGGAACCCTTGGTATCATGCACTTGAAGAGTTTTAGATTTTATGTCTATCTCTTGGTGCAAAGAACTTGAAAAGTTGTAGAAGTTATGTCTAGATCTTGGTGTAGGGTACTTGAAGAGTTGTAGAGGTTATGTCTACCTCTTGGTACCAAATACTTTCTCTATGGTAATTTGGTCTCTCACTTGGTATTGCCTTTGAATTGGTTTATGTGTACTTTTATATATGAATACTTTGCGAGAAAATTATCCTTTGGCATATGTATTTTATTTTATCATGATAAATTGAAGGAATTGCATGAGTGGTTTGATTGATCATATGGACTTATGCATGTGTTTGGTAAAAAGTGAAATAAAAATTATTTTATAATTGAAAATAGAAATGCATATAGAAAGGGGTGAGTTAAATGGAAAGAAAAGAAATTTTATTTAAATAGAAAATAGTAACTTACCCACTCAACAAGAAAATAGAAAGGGGATCTGGGGAAAATCCAAGAATAAAAGTAGGAGAAGAGGTTGGGATGTGATGAATAATATTTATTTTGCATTTAAAAAAAAGAGTTTATTGTGCATGGTTGACACATGGGTGAGTGAATAATATGCATTTTGTAATAAAAATAATTTCTATTTTGCATGAGATGGAAAAATGGCATGAGCCTCAAAGACTATATAAGAAATGAGGATTAGGCTTGAGACCTCACCTTTTTTCACACTAATGTTGGATGGATGTCATAATGTTTAAATTTTTCTCAGTGCATTGGTGTTGAGTTTTGTCTCAAGATTGTGTATGTACTTTGGAGGTGGGGACCTCATATGATCTAGAGGAGCCACACAATATGAATACCGTTTTTTGTACTCTTCTCATACTACCCATTGCATCTTGGGGATCCTTATGGAAGAAGACTAACCATTTTGGAGTTGGTAGTGTGGTCAACCAGTAAGAAAATTATATCTAGAGAAGGAAAATTAGAGCTAATACTTGGATAAAGCTTGAAATTAAAGAATAATCAAGGGAAGACCTTCTACAACCATGTGAAAAAAGGACCTATAGGACTAGTCTCAAACAGTTTTTCATTTTTTTCTATGTAAATCAGAGGCATACATGATTTTATTGAAGAATAATAGAGTATACCTTAGGGCATGTGCACCTTTCCTTCACAAAAAGTGTTTATATCTCCTGCAACATGAATTCCTAGATTAAAATTTTGAATTTGAGGGGGTTTTAAAAGGGAATTTTTCTAGGTTTTGTCCCTATGATTGAGGAGGTAATATATGCTTTATTAGGATGTATTTTACTCTCTTATAATGTGTCTTAAACCCTATTATTTATTGATTATAATTCATCATTTATCTAAAAGAAACCCCACAATGAACAAACCTTGAGAATTTTTAAATTTTGGGTCTTGAAATTTACCTAGATAAAGAAAGTAATTGATTTTTATAGGTTTCAATGAGGTTTATATGCATGCTATTGTTATGATGTAACTTCTTACCATGTTTTGATGCATGAGAAATAGATGTAATTGAGTAAATGCATACTCTTGAATCTCTTTAAAACTTGTCTCATTCCTCCTGGTATGGTTTGAAAAAGATATATATATATTTATGCATTCATAATCACATTTTGTTTGTGTGATTTAACCCTACAAGGAGGAATCTTCAATCAAAGGAAAATTTACAAAAAATAGTGTTGGAACAAGTCTCTTTCCATCCATATTATAGAGAATTGTATATGATACTTTACATGAAATTTGTACTTGAATGAAATGAACTAAGTGAATCACTTATAAAGATTTAACGTCAATTATAAAACGCCATTTGAGGGAAAATTTGTTACATTAATGTTAGGGAGAACAATCGTGAACCATTGAATGATTAGTAGAGGACTAATTATTTTGGACTAAAGATGTCATTTGAGAGTAGATTTGTTGTATTAATATTGTTGAGGACATTCAGAGACAATGAATGATTAGTAGAGGACTAAACATTATGGTATAAGGACTTTTATGGATTAAATTGATATTTGAACCATCTTTGTTTCTTGTTGTTTATTCCTTATCATTGATTGAAACGCTTAAATGCTAGTATCATATATTTGAAACTATAAAAAGAATACATAGCATTGTAATGGAAAAGAAGTCTCTCTCTATGTGTGTGTTGTTTTTTGTTAACATCCTTGAGGAGCTTTATAATACAGTAATAAACCAAGTCACTCAAGGAAGGGACACACTAGTTCAAAAGAGTGACAAGTATAAATCTTATTTTGTAGAAATATTATTCCCCGTGATTACATTTAATTTATTTTTAACTGTTTAAATGTAATGTTTTACCAAACTTTCAAACTGAATTCTTAGATATCTTAATTGCATCAAACAAAGAAAAGATAAGTTGAATTTTATCTTAATATCTAATTTATTACGGAAAAAATGGTGAAATGTTTTTTAACTTTATAACAATGGTTAAAGAGCATCAAACAAGAAGACTTGATCCAATATAAAACCAAACATTATGGTACCAAACGACATCAAACAATAATACTTGATCCATTATAAAACCAAACATTATGGTACCAAACAAAATCAAACAAGAATACTTGATCCAATATAAAACCAAACATTATGGTTATAATTTTTTAGATCATTACATGATATGGACCAGGATTAATTGAACACAACACAACAAAAAATAATTGATGGATATGTTTGGTTGAGTGTGATTTTTAATCTTTAAGCCTACGCAAAATCACATTATTAAAAGTGGGTAAAGGATGAAAGAAAGTAGAGTTGATGTTAATTAATGTTACGTATTCATAATGGTGATTTTTATAAGATAAAATAATGTTTAAATTGAAATATCTAAATTCAACCAAATTATTTGCACAAATGGGCATTATTATAGGTGAGGGAAAAAATCAAAATCTTAAAGGAAGGAGAGGAAGGGAAGACTAAATTGTCTAACAAATATATTGTATATCTATATTATGTCAACTGAAATTGGTGATAGAGTGGAATCTAAAAACAATGGACACTTCATTTGTTGTTGTAGTTATACATCATGGTTGCAATACACAACTGATGCAATTACTTCTCTTAAACCCCTATTTTGCAAGTTGGTTATTATTGATACTATTAATTATGCTACTAAGTGGAAAAAGATCGATGTTTTTGAATTATTTTCTTTTCTTGGTTCAAATTCAAAAAATTGCACACACACGGTTAAGAAATCATGTTACCAATATTACAAAATGTCTAAAAAAATTATAACGAAATGTCCATACAGATTATTGATTATTTAAAAGATCTCTACATAGGGTTCTCTATTATTAAGTGTTGGAAAAATCCACTGAAAGAGTAAAACAACATTATTATTCATATGGAGATGGATTGGAAAGATGTAAATCTACCACCATTTGATATGCTGACTTGTAAAGAGTTTGGTTCACCTCTAAAAGAACATGTAACAAAATATCCATACACTGGGATTTATAGGGGTCTCTATTATATAGGGTTGGATAAATCCACTAAAGGAAGAAAACGTCACTACTATTCATATGGAGATAAACTGGAAAGATGTAAATCTACCACTATTTGATATCTACTTGTAAAAAGTTTGGTTCATCTCTAAAAGAACAAGACATGGCAAAACAAATGATCCAAAACTTTTAGGATCATATCATTAACACTCAAGACTGCAAAACAAATTATCCAAAACATCTAGGATCATATCATTAACACTCATACCTCATTTGGAGGTATGATTCTTTCATTATACATTAGATGTATATTTTTTGTTTTATGCAAAATTTGGAAAATAAGTGATTAATTTCTATTATGAAGAGAACTGTACATGAAATTATTATTTTTTAAATGTATGGATTAGATCAACAAAAATGTATGCCATGTTAAAGTTCTTTCTAATTCCAAATGGAAATTATATATTGTTGTTTTTAAACAATTATTTATTATTAAATTAAGATTTTCCATTTATCTATTTGTTTTCTAAAGAGTTTCTTTAATCCTTAAACCCTAACTATAGGCCCTTCCGGCAACACCTGCGAAGCAGATGAAGTCTCACCCGAGGTAGAGGCAGGGATGATTATAGGACTCAAGTGTCTACAACTTAGTTGAGACACATATATGTGATTACAACACTCTAACAAAGCACTTAGCATTTATCATTCATTAATATTTAACCCTTATTCACATCGCAGATAAAACCCTAATTACAGAACAACATAGTATTCATTGAGATCTAACACATTCAAGCACTTAGCATAGATAAACAGATCAGATCTAGAATTCATTCACATTACTAAGCACTAAGTTATTATATCATATGCATCTAATCATACATAAAGATAACAACACTAAGCATGAATCACATCAATCACATAGAGAAACCATAACACAGGATATACGTGGTTCACCCCCAGTGTGGGGATACATCCACCAACTCTTCTTCTTCTTTATTGTCTTTTGTCAATCTCTTTACATGCACAGAGAATCAAACCCAACTCAGCATGGGACAAGAGATCTGTGTGCACCTCGCCAGCTCCTCCTTCCCCAAGTATATCTAGGCATAGAGCCTTACACAGTTTGTGCTTACAATCACTTGCACTTAGCTCTGCAAGTCTTAACACATAGTATGCACAAATCCTCTAGATCCGCACTAAGCTGATTCTACTAGGCCTTCTCTAGTGTCTAGTGTATTTTTCTTACGTCACCTAGATATTTATTTATACATTACAAAATGGGCCTAATCATGAGTAAAACCCATGGGCTGACATCCCATACCTGTTACATAAACCCAAAACCCAAAAATTCCACAAAAGGTGGCGAGATCCCGCGATCTCCGCTTCGCCTGGCGCTTCGCCTGGCGCTCCGCCTTCGACCATCCCGTAGAAGTCCCAAAATTGGTCAAACATGACCAGTGTTTCCACAAAACCTGGTCAAGGGCCAACAGGCCCCCAACACTCACCTGTGACTCCTCCCGAGTCATTCTTATCTAGGTAATTCTGCCTCAAACGCCTCGAGCTTGGCTCGATATGCTTCGACCTATTGCTTTGCCAGAGCCTCCTACTCAGCGAACTCCTAAATAACTTTCTCATTCACAGGTCTTTCCAAGCATTGTTCCATCGAAGTAACCACTTGTTCTAGTTGTGCACCTTATCCTTCAATTTCCTCAAAAAGTGTGCAAGCTTCAGCCTGTACTGGTTGGAGCCTCTGGGTCACTTCCATGACTTTACTTTGGTGACTCCAATGTCTTTAGTTTAGGGTCCTCTACAAGGCGCGCGTACGTTTGTGCACTTTGAATGCTGAGTTTTTTGCATTCCAAGGCTAATGCCTTGATTCTCTCAACTGTGCTCCTAGAATTTTCCTCTCTCTGATCTCGCACTTCCTGCGAAGTGCTTGGCACTGCTTGTAATTCCAGTTCTGCTACCCTCTGTTGTAGTTGTTGAATGGCTTCAGCAAGCTTCACCACTTGACTCTCCATTGAGTCTTCTTCTAACTATTCTAAGCCTGTCACAAAGCGAAGTGCTCTAGTGACTACTTCTTTAACTCCAACCTGCTCCTCAAGTAGCTATTCTTTCTCCTTCTGACTTTGCGCTCTATCCTCTGTGAAATTTGCCTAGAGGTCACCCTTTTCCTGTTGCGCAACCTGACGTTTCTCTATGGCTTCCTCTTTTGCTTGCTTCAGGGCCTTTGTGGCCTGTTCTTTTTCCTCCTAGACACGACGAAGGAGAGCTTCGGTCGAGTCTGCTAATCAGTGTAGTTGGGAAGGCTCATCTCCCAATTCAATTCCTACAGATGACAGTGGCGCAGTATTTACTGCATGGCTGGAGTAGAGGGCTTGATGTACCCCTTTCAGTTTTTCTTCGATCCTATCATACATGGTCTCTTTCTTTGCTTCGCTTCTCTATAAGATATCCTATGAGGTGTATGAAATAGCGGCAATGATGAAGTCAATGCCATCCATCATGAGTGTAGTCTGAAATGGCGATTTATTGGCTTTTGACTTCTCCCACGATGTAGGTTTCGTGGGGGAAACCTTTCTTTTCTTGGATGTCTCAGCCTCATCAATGAGATCCTTAGGTGGTGTTACTTTTCCTTTCTTCTTCTTGTCTTCTTACCCATTGTTTGCTTCTTTGTCTACTTCGTCACCCCCTCCTCCTTCAGGTGAATCTGAAGCAGTTTCTTCTTATGCGTTGTTCAACTCCTATACCTCTTCCTTTTTCTTCTTTATGTTGTTGCCCGGTGCATCATACTCTTCGTGAGTGACCATAGGACTACCGACGAAGCCAGGGTCAGACAATTCTTCCTGGTCGACTGCTATAAGGAATTTTGCAGGCCATTCCTTAGTTATTTCTTCCATGTCCTCCTCTGTGAGCTTATAGTAGGATTGGAGTTGTTCTTTATGTTTGTCTGCACACGTAGTGATATAAATAAAATGTCTAACTGTAATGATCCCAAACCAAATAATTTCTTGGAATCACTAACTACTACTGATCTATTGATGTGCAAGTATTTATTGAGTTATTAAGTGCATACAAGATTCATCAACATATGAAGATCACAATGTATTCAAGATGTAGAAGCACAAGCAAAGATCTGACCTTTTTATTATGAGCAATGTAAGATCAATACAATACATGGTCGATCTGGCATAAACCTCAGATGGTCGTACAAGCAATAGATATGAGCTGCTACAAAATTCTCCCGACAATACAAAATAAGCCTCCAAAGGCTGGATATACAATGAAGAGTGAATCAAGTAGATCTGAGCCATACTAATGCTCAACCTCCAAGTTGGAAAGTGCCACGCCCTACTAGAATGTCGAAGTCCTCAATAATTCAACCCTGCTACCAAAAGTGTCCAATCATCCCGAGAAATATGCCAAATGATAGATCGGGCAACTGTAAGGACAACCCATATGTCCAAATTCCCAAATCCACTCTCAAACCCTGTAGATTTGAATTCCTCCCCTGATGGTGCGCCCCACTAGATGACTGAAACCCTAGATGGTTCAGACCTGATGAAGGAGAAATCCAAATTCTCTGAAACTCTCCAAGAATATAGATCGGGCTATGAGAATCCCGTGGGAGAAGTTTCGGGCTCAGATCTCAAGCAGATCTCCCTAGATTTGAGTTTTATTGAATCACAGGATGTCCCTTATGGCTCCAAGTCGTCCCAATCTATAGAAAAATGTAGAATGATGATAACCCTCCAGAAAATCCCTCAAACTGATGGTCCTGCCCCTGCAAACAAAACCCAACTGTCGGAATGGCCCCAGGCCCTCAGGATAAGATGGATCAAACCTCCCTCTAGATGATGGTGTGCCCTTGCTGGAAACACAAGAACAGTATGGCCTGCTACCTTCTGAAGCACTAGATGGAGATGGGTTGAGGCTAGAATGGTGTGGAGGAGTCTTTCATCCCCGAGACCAAGCTGCGGAACAAGGTGAGTGGATATTTCACCACTGAGTTTCTCACAGGGGTTTGTATAGAAAAACCCCCAAACTGAATGCTCAAGAGAAATAGCAAATGCTAATCCAAAGCCAGAATGCCTAATAGGTGTGCCCCAGCCTATTACTTATACTTTTTTCCTTCTAATTCTCTGTTGAGTTAGGTTAACTCCAAGGGTTAATCTTCTATTCTTCTGTTGAGTTATCTCTTACCTTTAATCCCTTTTCCTTTCTTAAGTCAACTTAAAAATATAACTTTAGCCTCCTTGACTTCCCCCTTCAGTGTAAGACTATGACCTAGTGGGGGTGCCCCGATCACTGAGTCTCCACATCACCTCTCTAAGAGGTGGGGGACATTACAGTCTCCCCTGCTTGAAATTGCTTGTCCTCAAGCAATTCCAAACTTGCTTTTCTTACCACGTGTTCCTTCTCCCAAGTGGCATCCTCAATGGGCAAATCCTTCCACCTGACCAAGTACTCCTTGATGCTTCGGTTTCTGAGCCTCTTTGCTCGGACTTCTAGTACCTCCTCCAAAATCAAAACAAGTTGTCCCTCCTCATTAATGGGGGGTAATACCACAATAGGCCTGATGTGTTGACCGAGGGCTTTATTAAGGCACGAGACATGAAAAATGTTGTGAATTATGCTACCCTGTGGAAGCTCCAGCTCGTAAGCTACGACCCCTTTCCTCCTGCTAACTCTGTAGGGTCCAAAGAAACGTGGTTGTAGTTTCTCCACTCCACTTCTTTTAATGGAAGCCTGCCTATATGGTTGCATCCTCAAGTAGACTAAATCGCCAACCTCAAAAGTCCGGTCAACTCTGTCCTTGTCTGCTTGGAACTTCTGCTGGTTTTGTGCCCTCTGTAGATGATCCTTCAATTCCATGAGAATGTCTTGGCTATGTTGCACCCAATCATGCACCATGGGTGCCCTGCTGTCCCCAAAGGCAATCTCCACAAAGGAAAGGGGATCATAGCTATATAAAGCTCTGAAGGGTGTCATGCCTATGGATACATGATGGGTGGTGTTGTAGCAATAATCTCCCAAGTGCAACCATCTAACCCATGCTTTCTGTTGTCCTGCTACGTAATTTCTGAGGTAGCCTTCCACCCATTTGTTGACTATTTCAGTCTGACCGTCCGTCTGAGGATGATAACTAGTACTAGGATTCAATGTCGTACCTACTAATCTGAACAACTCTTGCCAAAATGTACTCATGAATCTACTATCCCTGTCATTGATAATGGTCTTGGGTACGCCGTGTAGTCTAAACACCTCTCTGAAAAACAATTCAGCCACCTGTACCGCATTGAAGTTTGTGGCTATGGAAAAGAAGTGTGAAAACTTCGTCAATCTCTCCACCACCACGAAAATGCAATCCTTCCCCTGTGCTCTGGGCAAACTGGTGATGAAATCCATGGATATAATTTCCCACTTGTGTTCTGGAATGGGTAGGGGTTGCAACAGTCCTGCAAGGTGCGTGTGCTCATCCTTGTTTTCTTGGCATGTGGTGCACTCTTTGACATGCTTAATCACATCCTCCTTGAGGCCTTTCCATGCAAACCTCTCTCTCACCTACTTATACGTCTTATTGATGCCCTGATGTCCTGCTACTGGTGAGTTATGACACACATGGAATATCTTAGCTTTGAGAACTAATCCAAGAACTAAGAAGATTCGGCCTTTGTAATAAATGAGGTCCTTTATGACCCTGAAGTTGTCGTCCTGTATTTGTCCATCCAATAGTTGACAAGCGAACTGATCCTTTGCGTATTCCACTATCAAGTGATCCTTCCAGTCAACTGACATACTGGACATGGCAAAAATGGATGGCCTACTGGATAATGCATCGGCTACTGCATTGTTCTTCCCCTTGAAAAATTCAATGTCGAAGTCGTAGGCCTGTATTTTGCTTACCCATTTCTGTTGTCTTTCATTCAAATCTTTCTGCTCCAGTAGATATTTAATACTGTTATGGTCTGATTTGACCACAAACCTTGCACCTACCAAATATTAACTGAATTTGGCTAGTGCATGCATGATAGCCAACATTTCTTTGTCGTAAATGTTGTAAAGTAGTCCAGGACCTCGGAGTTTCTGACTTTCATAGGCAATGGGGTGCCTATTCTGCATCAACACGGCCCCTATACCTTCCCCCGATGCATCACACTCCAAGGTGAAGGGTATGCCAAAATCTGGGAGAGCTAGAACTGGATAGGTACTCATGACTTCTTTCATTTTCTCCATCGTGGCTTGGGCCTCGTCACTCCATTTGAAGGACCCATTTTTGGTCAGGTCAGTCAACGGTGCACACAGTTGAGAGAACCCTTTAACAAATTTCCTCTAGTATGTGCATAGGCCTAGGAATCCCCTCAGTTCTATGAGTGTCTTCGGAGTAGGCCATTCCCTAATGGTTTTTATTTTCTTCTGGTGTACCTGTACTCCTTTTTCCCCTATGATGTGTCCCAAGTAGAGTACCTCTGTCATCCCAAACTCACACTTGGATTCCTTGGCGTATAGTGACTGTTCTTCCATGATTGACAGGATTTGGTCCACATGTCGAAGGTGTTCCTCCCAGGTTTTGCTGTAAATGAGTAAGTCATCAAAGAATACCAACAAGTGTTTCCTCAGCTGTTTTTTGAACACATGGTTCATGCATGACTGGAATGTGGCTGGGGCATTGGTTAACCCAAAGGGCATTACCAAAAACTTGTAATGGCTGTAGTGATACCTAAAGGTTGTTTTTGAGATTTCCTCCTCCCTCATCTTGATTTGATGGTAGCCCAAACGAAGATCAATGTTTGTGAAATAGATAGCTCCATGCAGCTCATCCAACAACTCATCAATCCTAGGTATGGGGTACCTGTTTTTGATCATCTTTTTATTCAAAGCCCAGAAGTCAATGCACATTCTCATCATTCCATCCTTTTTCTTAACCAAGACTACTGAAGAAGCGAATGGGCTTGAACTCGGCCTGATGTGTCCCATGTCTAGAAGCTCTTTGATGGCCTTCTCTATCTCGTCTTTATACTTCTTGGGATCCCTATAGGGTGTGGTGATAATTGGTTTAGCCCCTGCTTCTAGCTCAATAATGTGCTCGAACCCCCTATCTGGTGGCACACCCGGAGGAATCGACCCAAACACCTTGTGGTGCCTGTCAAGGATCTTTTTAATCTACGTAGCATAGTGCACCTTTCCCTTATCATCCACTCATGTTGAGACTTTACATTCTACTGCGTATACAATTTCTTCCCTTCTGAAGATGGTTTCCATCCTCTTGGTATTGACCACTCTAGCGGAGTTACCTAGCATGCCTCTGAGCACAACCTTTCGTCCTCCTTCCTCTACAAAGGACATTTCCATGGTCTTGTAATTGGTGGTGATGGGACCTAAAGTGCTGAGCCACTGCACCCCTAGGATGATGTTGGTATTGGGAAGATCCATCACATACACATCCTAAACTAACTCATGCCTTCCTAAGGTGAGTTTCATACCTGGTATGTATCTGTCACAGGGCATAGTACTCCTGCCTGCTACCTCTACTTTGAACCCTTCAAACTCTATTGTAGGTATGTGCGTCCTCTTTAGTAATGCCTCATCAATGAAATTGTGGGAAGCTCCTCCATCAATCAGAACCGAGACTCTCTGTCCCTGCAAGACCCCTCTCATCCTAAAGGTGTTGAACTTGGGTACCCTGCTGATAGATGCCAAGGTAGCTTTCTCTCCAGCCGCACAGTCAAGTTTTGGAACCTCCTCTTCTCCTGTCTCTACAGTTTTGGCCTCAATG
Source organism: Picea glauca (assembly GCA_000966675.3). NCBI lineage: Eukaryota > Viridiplantae > Streptophyta > Pinopsida > Pinales > Pinaceae > Picea > Picea glauca. The sequence goes on from JZKD02S1675946.1 coordinate 176,067, forward strand.
TTTTGTATCTAACCATACTCTTCCTCCTCTTCATTGTCCGAGGTAACTTCTATATAGTGAACCTGGCCACGTCCCATGCACTTATGTGACGGATTCCATGGTTCTTTGCAAGTGAAGAAGAGTTTCTTTCTCCTCAGTTCCCTTCTGGCATTGTCATCTATCCTACCACAACCCCTGTCAAATCCCTTTGGGTCACATCCCCCTTGATTCATTGGAGGTCTTTGATCTCTTCCTCCACTGTTAAGAGGTGGTATGGATATGAATCTAGGCTTCACAGCTGGCCCGAAATCCCCTGCCTTCCAAATGGCCTCCTGTAGGTTGTGGGGTTTAAAGGCCTTTACCCAACCCTTCAAGGGTTCCATCAACCCTTCTGTGAAAAGAATCATGAGCCTTGTTTGGGACATATCTTGTACCATAACTACCAATCTCTGAAATTCATCAATATACACTTCAACCATACCTATTTGTTTGAGTTGGGTAAGCTCTCAGAAAAGTATCTCAGGATCTCCTTGGTCAAATCTATCTATGAGCCTCTAAGTGAACTCTATATAGGATACAATCTGATTGTGGCCAAGTGTGGTGAGTCCATGATACCACCATTCATGAGCCTTGCCATCTAGGTACATAGTGGTGAATTTGATGGCCTCCATCTCTCTCATGGGGTTGAGTTGTAGCTAAGTATCCAACTTTTGTACCCAAGATTGATCTGCCATCTTGGTCGTACCATCAAAGTATGGAATTTCTATTTTTCCCGCTCTTCGTTCAAACTCAAAACTACCCCCGTTGTTCATCTTGGGTTGATTTGTAAACTTGAGTTGACAATACTGGTCTAGGGACATCTGTTTTTGGATCTTCATATCTAGACTATAGTATTCATTGGTACTCCTCGCCAATTGTCCCACAAAATATTCAACCAATTCCTGTTTCCCTAGCTCATCTGAGAATGTGGGCATATACAGTCTCGGGTTGCTTCTGCCACTCATATGTCGGCCAAGCTGTTCATCTGTGAATGTGGGTATGTATCTCCTCGAATTGATCCTTCTACCCATTTGAACATGGAGCATGTTTCCTTCCAAACTCCCATCGGATCTGGAAGCTTTCTCCTGATTATGTTTTATCTCCTCATGGATCCCACCAGATCCACCGACCTTCTTATGCCCATAAGTATTAGGGTCTTTCCCCTTATGTCCCATTTCCATTAGAAATGCAGTTAGCTTGGATTGGTTCATGTTCATTATCTGCAGGTTCTCATCAACTTTCTTCAATGTTTCAGAAAGCTCAGCCTGTCCCTTCCTGTTGGTTTCATGGTATTCGTCCAAATATTGGACAAATGTGCTTTCCATGTGGTTGACGGATTGCTGGAACTTGTTAAATTCCGCTGCTACGAGAGTCAAGTCTAAAGCTTCATGGTCATCTCTGGATCCCTCCATCTCGGCCTCTGTTTCATTGTTGGGTTTCTTCCTCCAACCCATAAGGATACCGTTGTACCTTTTCATGCGCCGATCCTTCCACAGGTTTGGAGGATCGAAGCTCCGATACCACTGTAATGATCCCAAGCCAAATATTTTCTTGGAATCACTAACTACTACTGATCTATTGATGTGTAGGTATTTATTGAGTTATTAAGTGCATACAAGATTCATCAACATATGAAGATCACAATGTATTCAAGATGTAGAAGAACAAGCAAAGATCTGACCTTTTTATTATGAGCAATGTAAGATGATTACAATAGATGGTCGATCTGGCATAAACCTCATATGGTCGTACAAGCAATAGATATGATCTGCTACAAAATGCTCCCGACAATACAAAATAATCCTCCAAAGGCTGGATATACAATGAAGAGTGAATCAAGTAGATCTGAGCCATACTAATGCTCAACCTCCAAGCTGGAAAGTGCCATGCCCTGCTAGAATGCTGAAGCACTTAATAATTTGGCCCCGCTACCAAAAGTGTCCAATCATCCCGAGAAATATGCCAAATGATAGATCGGGCAACTGTAAGGACAACCCATATGTCCAAATTCCCAAATCCACTATCAAACCCTGTAGATCTTAATTCCTCCCCTGAATGGTGCGCCCCACTGGATGACTAAAACCCTATATGGTTCGGCCCTGATGAAGGAGGCCTCCAAATGCTCTAAAACTCTCCAAGAATATAGATCGGGCTATGAGAATCCTGTGGGAGAAGTTTCGGACTCAGATCTCAAGAAGATCTCCCTAGATCTGAGTTTTACTGAATCACATGATGTCCCCTATGGCTCCAAGACATCCCAATGTGCAGACAAATGTAGAATGATGATAACCCTCCAGAAAAGCCCTCAAACTGATGGTCCTGCCCCTGCAAACAAAACCCAACTGTCGGAATGGCCCCAGGCCCTTAGGATAAGCTGGATCGAACCTCCCTCTAGATGATGGTGCACCCTTGCTGGAAACACAAGAACAGTACGGTCTGCTACCTTCTAAAGCGCTAGATGGAGATGGGTTGAGGCTAGAATGGTGTGGAGGAGTCTTTCATCCCCGAAACCAAGCTGCGGAACAAGGTGAGTGGATATTTCACCATTGAGTTGCTCACAAGGGTTTGTATAGAAAAACCCCCAAACTGAATGCTCAAGAGAAATAGCAAATGCTAATCCAAAACCAGAATGCCTAATAGGTGTGCCCCAACCTCTTACTTATACTTTTTTCCTTCTAATTCTTTGTTGAGTTAGGTTAACTCCCAGGGTTAATATTCTATTCTTTTGTTGAGTTATCTTTTACCTTTAATCCCTTTTCCTTTCTTAAGTCAACTTAAAAATATAACTTTAGCCTCCTTGACTTCCCCCTTCAGTGTAAGACTATGACCTAGTGGGGGTGCCCAGGCCACTGAGTCTCCACATCACCTCTCTAAGAGGCGGGGGACATTACACTGAACTCATAATAAAACATGTCAAAGGTGAATACTCTGCTAAACACCCAAGACTGAGAGCCTACAAAAATGTTGTTCTAGATTTCTTGCATTGCTTTACTGAATATGATTTGCAGGTGATTCCCAGAGGCCAAAACATACTTGTTGATGGTTTGGATACCTTAGCAACCACTTGTAAAATACCATTCCATCCTAATCACCAGTATACATTTGAGGTGAAATGCAGACCTGTTGTCCCAAAAAATATCAGATATTGGCAAGTTTTTGGTAATGATGAACAGATTGATGATTTTCTGCCATCAAAAAATGAGTTTGAATGTGCAAATATTGATGTAGATAATGATGATGAAAAAGAAAGTTTAAATAAGATAAATTTAGAAGAAATAAATGAAAAACAAGAAAATCTAGATTTTTTGCAATTAAAGGATAATATTTTGCTTAGAGGATTAGTCCCATTGGAAGAATTGTTTGATTATGATGATGTAGCTAAAAAACCAAAAAATGAGCCTACTGGAAAATAAGTTGAGGACTGTAACATAGGAAATGAAAATGAACAAAAAATGATTAAATTGTCCAAATCTTTACCTCTTGCTCAAAAACAAAAATATATAGAGTTGTTCAAAGAATTTATTGATTTTTTTGCATGGACCTATGAAGATCTAAAATCCTATGATACTAGCATTATACAACACAAAATTCCCATAAAAGAAGATTAGAATCCTTTCAAACAAAAACTTAGGAGAATTAACCCAAAGTTGATGCCCCTAATTGAAAATGAAATAAAAAGGATGTATGATGCTAAAATCATTGTGCCATTAAGGTTTTCTAAATGAGTGTCCAATTTAGTCTCTACCAAAAATAAGAGTGGAGAAATCAGACTGTGTATTGATTTCAGAAACCTCAATAAAGTCTCTCTTATAGACAACTATCCCTTGCCCAAAATGGACCATATTTTGCAGAAGGTAGTTGGATCCAGTAGAATTTCTTTGTTAGATGGTTTTTCTGACTACAACAAAGTGTTAGTCCACCTTGATGATCAAGAGAAAACAATGTTTACTACACCTTGGGGCACTTTTATGTATGTGAAAATGTCTTTTGGTTTAATGAATGTTGAGGCCACATTTCAGAGAGAAATGGATATTGCTTTTGTGGATGAACTTAGAAGATTCATTGTTATATACCTGGATGACATAACTGTTTTTCAAAAACAAATGAAGAGCATTTACTCCACCTTAGAATTTTTTTTGAAAAATGAAGGAGATTTGCAATCTCACTAAATCCAAAGAAACTTTGTTTGGTCTAGAGGAAGGTAAACTATTAGGACACATCATATCTAAGGATGGAATCAAAATAGATCCTAGCATAATTGAAGGCATTCAAAAAATAGATCATCCCATAAACATAAAAGAGTTGTAGTCTTTCATAGGCAAAATAAAATTTCTAAGAAGATTTATCCCTAACTTGGCATAACTTCTCATAAAGATAACAAATATGTTGAAAAAAGATACAAAAATAAAATGGACCATAGAAGCAAAAAATTCCTTTGATAAGGTGAAACAAGCCTTGACACAAACCCCTGTGCTTGTCAGTCCTGATTATACAAACTATTTACTCCTATTCTCTTTTGCCTCTGAGCATACCATTGCAACAAATATTTTGCAGAAGAACAATGAAGGTCATGAACAACCTATTGTTTTCTTCAGTAAATCCCGAGAGATGTTGCATTGAATTATAACATCATGGAAAAGAAAGATTTTTCTTTGGTAAAAGCAATTAAAGATTTAAGAGTATATATTCTCCACTCACATATTATTGCTTATGTCCCTAATGTTGTGGTGGAAGATATTATGACTCAAGAGAATCCAGATGGCAGAAGGGGTAAATGGATTTTTGTGATCCTTGAATATGATATTGAGATCAAACAAACCAAGATTATCAAGGGTCAATGGTTGATGGTTGAGTCCAAATTTCATGCTTTGGATATTAATTTTCTAGTTGTAGTTGATGAACAAGAAGAGCAGGTGACTCCCCAAGTTAAAGAGGTTTTCTCAAACTCTCCCTGGTATGCAGACCTTATTTTTGTTTTACATCATCTACAAGATCCTCTTGTTTAACTAAAACTAAAGATAAATTTTTGAAACTCAAAGCTATGAAGTATTGTATTTTAAATGACAATCTGTATTGGAAAGGTGTTGGAGGAATTCTACTAAATTGTTTGTTAAAAGATGAAGTTGATAAAGCTTTGCAGGAATTCTATGAAGGAGACTGTGGTGGACATATGAATTGGAAGATCATATTTTTACTGGCCAACTTTATTTCTAGACGTCCACAAGAAAGTGACCTCCTTTTATGAATTTCAGATCTTTGAAGGAAAAAAGAAACTTCCGACTTTACCCTTGAATCCAATTTTAGTTGAAGCTCCATTTCAACAATGGGGTTTGGATTTCATTGGAGCAATTCACCCACCTTCACCAGGCCAGCACAAGTGGATTCTCACAGCCACTGATTATTTCACCAAATGGATTGAAATTGTACCCACCAGGCAAGCCATTGATGTTGTGATCATCAAGTTTTTGGAAACTAACATTATTTCTAGATTTGGATGCCCCATGAAAATGATCACTGACAACACAACAACATTCAAATCAAAAAAGATGATAGAGTTTTGTAGAAAATATCAGATCACCTTAGGACACTCTATAGCCTATTACCCTCATGGCAATGGATTAGCAGAGTCTTCAAATAAGAATGTGGTCAACATCATCGAGAAGTTGTTGCAGGACAATAAAAAATCATGGCACAATAAGTTGGTACATGCACTATGGGTAGATAGACTTACTACAAAGAGGTCAATTGGTATGTCTCCATACCAGTTGGTCTATGGAATGGATGTTGTATTCCCTACTTCTTTAGGTGCTCCTGTCATGAAATTATTGCATGAATTATAGTTAGAACCAAACGACATCCAAGGAAGAATTAATCAAACTATATAGCTGCAACAGTCCATAAAAGAGGTCTACAACCAAACTCAAGTGATTCAGGAAAATATCAATAAAATCTATGACATAAGGACCAAGGCTGATGACTTCCAGTTAGGAGACAAAGTAATGAAATGGGACTCAAGGAATGAAGAAAAGGGAAAGCATGGAAAATTTGAGAATCTATGGAAAGGTCCATTCACAATACATGCCTACAGAGGAAGAAATGTATTTTTGATCAAGGATATGGATGGAGAAAATCTTTCAGGAGGACCTGTCAGTGGAAAAATTCTCAAGCACTATGTTTCATAGGAATAAAATTAATTCTCACTCATTTCATTGTAAATACCATTTTACTTTTTATGTCAGGTGTGGGTGATTTTTATCAGTGGTTGAAGCTTGAAGAGAAGGCCCTAAGCTCTGATCAGTGTCACCATATTTACATTTATAATAAATCTAATCAAAATGCAGAAAAGTATTGGAAAAGAGGATTCAAGGCAACAGGTAGCTGGTTCTTGGCACCTCACAAGAAGAGAACCATCTCCAAGTGGAGCCACTATTATAACCCTATATTTCATAGTATCACCTGGTGATTAAAATTTCTTCCCCTAATCATATTTTATTGTAAACAATATTTTATTCTGCAAATGATTTACAAAAAGAAAAAGAAAAAGAAAAGGATAAAAATAAAAAAAATGAAAAGAGGGTACAAAAATAATAAAATACAAAAAAGAAGAAGATATAAAACCCCATCAAAAATAAATTTGGTTTGACTCATACTATATAATCATGCTCAAACTTTTTGAATTTATGTTGATAGGTTAGTGAATAAATTTGGTCAAACAGTTTAATCTTGGCCAAATTAGCTAGGTTAGAGTAATAATTAATCCAACAGTCTAAGTTGGATTAATATGTTATTTGATTAGGTTAGGAGTTAGGTTAGTGATGTTTGTTTCAATAAAAGTTGAAAAAGGATTGTTAAAATACCCTTTATTTGAGTAAATTTGGATATTTTTACCTTAGGAAATAATACCATGGTGTAAAAGTGGGAAAGGGTAAGCTTAGCGCTACCCATTATATGTTTTTTATCCTAAATTTTATAATGGATAAGAATTTTTGTCACATAACGACTAAATGTTGCACAAGTTTCAATGGTGACATCCAACAA